>NEWO01000234.1:702134-817498 GCA_003013225.1 Phalaenopsis aphrodite | reverse complement strand
TTTTTCTACACTAAGATATGAATTTTTGAAGTTAGGGCTTTTTATTTAAATCCAAAAACCCCTATTTTTCTATTTAAACGCGAGGCGCCACCTCATCCTAGTCGTCTCTGCAGCTCCACACGTCGGCTTTTGGTTCAGCACCGCCATTCGACCTGGCAGCCATGCATTTTGCGGTTCACGCACCAAGAGTTCATCCAACTAGATCTCGTCCGTTGATGAGATAAATGCGCGATCGGAAGGCTCTCCTTCATCATTCCCAAATAGGCAAACCTATGACTATTAACACTAAAACCCTAAGATCTCACTCATTTCTCCACCAAATGACCTTGAGTTTGATCCTATAGACTCGTTTAAGTGTGACAAACATATCCATTTGATAAACATGTCATTAAACTAAGCCTAATCAAATGGAGAATCAAAATAGGCTCGGGAAGAGGGGAAGTTCAATACCTTTGTTCTGAGAAGGGAAGCTTCAATCAGAGGTGCTCAGCACGTTCGTGGAGGTCCAAGGAGGCTATGAATTGAGCCTCTTACTATGGTGAAAGGTCTAGGTATGAATTCGACCAAGCTCAATTTCAGGTGTTGGTCTAGAGCTATGTTAGGGGCTCTGTATGAAGAGGATTTGATGGGACTTCTTCTTCTTTCACTGTGGTGATGGTGTGGGTGAGTTTAATTGGGATTTTGTGGTCTGTCAAGCTATGGGGAGTTCTTTCCTAGTTTTGGCAGAAATTTGAGCTCCAAATTGAGCTTCCATAGTGGGGACCAACGGGGTAAAATGGTTGGCTTGAGCTGACGAGGACTCAAAGAGGCTGTGGGATCCATTTGGAGGTCTTTCTTTGAGAAAATTTCAACACCTCTCTTTTTGGCCATGGAGGTGAGCTTTCATAAAATTGCCTTAGGGTGGCTGCCATGGCCAATAGGGGGGTGAAAAAGTTTGCTTAGGTTGAGGGCAGAGAGGCTTTAAATTTCAAATGAGATAAGGTGGCCTCTAGGTTTAAATTGGGTTTGATTCCATATTGGTGGCTCTCAGTTTGGCCATTTTACAGTGACTAGGCCAACCGGCAAGGCTAAGGGAGGTGGCCAGAAGGTCAGGTGAGCCAGGATATTTTGTCACGGCAATTTATTTGAGCAGGTGCTTAGTTTTGACAAAAATCCCTTAGGCTTAAGCAACTTTGGAAGCAAATCTTTTGATTTGGGGATCCTTTAGTCTATGACTCATTTAGGTGGTTCCATGGGGTTTATACTGGTCAATAAGGTTTAAATATTGTCTATGGTTGTCTTTGCTTGGTCAATTTTTGGTGAAGGGGTCCATGTAGGTTAATTTGGCTTAAAGTGGGTTTGGGTTAGGCTATCCATAACCTTGAGCCCAATTGATTGATCAAAATTGTGTATATGATTGTAATGAACATTTTTGGTGAAGGATTGAAGTACTTTTGAGTTCAATTAAAAGCTCAATTTGAAGGATTTTGAGATTTTGGTCAATTTTGACATGTTGGACTATCCTTAAGTTTTGGTTAAGCTAGGCTTGGAATTTGGCTCAATTTAATGTTCTAAATGATCAAGGGAGATGTTATTAATATTTTTCATAAAGGAATGGAGTGGAAATTTTGGGTCTAAGGTAATCAATTTGGTGGAATTTTGAGACATGGTTGGACCTTTCTGGACTTACATCAAAATTAAATGAATTTGAGGCTTCACCAAGGACAATTTAATTCCAAATTTGATGTTCAGGAGTTTTATGAAGAGTTTAGGATTCAAATTGAGGCCAATTGAGTAGGCTATAGAGTTCAATTTGGTGGAACAAAGTAATAGGGCCAATGTTGGGATTTTAACTTAGATCAAAATTGGGCTCAAAACATGGGCCAATTGAGCTTTAATTTGATTTACATTGGTCATATGGAAGGTTAATTTGAGTTTAGAATTGAAATTGGTGGAAATTGGGACAAAATTGATGGACATTTAAGGTAAATTTAGGGAAATTGGGCCTTTAAAGGTAATTTGGGAGTTTTTGTCAAAGTGGTCAAATTGGTCAAATTGGGTCATGTGGTAGTTGATAAAAATCAAATTAGTAATATTTTGAAGGTTTTGGATATTTTTGGGATTTTTTTTGAATTTTTGAAATTTTGGGCTTTGGAGGGGCATTTTGGTAATTTGGCTAGTTTTTGGTGATTTTGGGTAATTTGGATGTTTTCAAAAGGTTTGCAATGATTTTTGAAAAAATTTGGGTATTTTGGTTAAATTTGGAAAATTTGGCCAAATTTAGGGTTTTAAGGTACTTAGGTAATTTGGGGGAGTTTAGTGGAAAAAGGCCAAGTTGAGTATTTTTGGTAGAATTAGGGTGCCAACCACCATAAATGAGCTATGGACCAATGGAAATCCCATTTGGGTCCTCTATGTATTGTTCTTAGCTAAACCTTAGCCTAGTGCCAGTGGGTTTATGGGACCATCTACATGGGTTTCCCAAAGGATTACGGGATCAAAGTCAAGAAATTTTTTGTTTGTATTTGTGAGTGATTGTGAGTGCCTTAGCTCTAGGCCAATACCCGTAGTCAACCCTAAGGGTAAGCAGTCCTATGGGAACTCTCCTTGAGCTCCCCCATAATGACCTCACCAACTAAGTGCTAGAGGTTAGGATCACTATGTGGAACTTCAAGTTGAGTAAAGAGGAGTTTGGAATTTTTAATGGTGAGGGTTCCTTTTCTAGTTCTCTAGGAATAGTTAATAGGAAATACCTATGGATAGACCTTAGGCTACTAAAGAGGAAAACTGAACCTTAACCAAAAGTGAGGTCAACAGTCCATTTGTTGAATCATTAGTTGGTCCATAATACTTTCAAGTGATGCATATCAAGAAGTAGACGCTGCTAAAGCAGATGTAGAGGGCCTATCTCTTCTGACACCTCTAGATTCAACAAATAATTCCACTCTCTGAATCATATGCCTCCCAATATGATTATGTGGCTGTAATCTTTTTTTCATTTTTATGGGATTATACACATGATTGTTCACATAGATTGAAAATCCAGGCAGGGTATCCCAAACCACCAGCAATAGAACTCCCCACAGTACTTCAAGCTTGCTGAACTATAAGTGCACCAACATCTATTGCTCTCATTTTTCGAATGCAATAGTTTAGTATAGCTCTATCTTTTGTAACATCAGCCAAATGGTTTGTTGGAAATAGTTTGGCAGAAATGAAGTGGTGCCACACTTTTGACTGAATAGTCAAAATGAAAGCAGGGAAGTTAACTATCTTATTATTCTTAATCTTCCACTCCCCACTTCCATCCGTCAAAAATGCAATCACTTCATCCAAAGATGAATCAATCATCGTAAATGCAGAGTATTCATCAAAAAGTACACCGCCCAACCCTTGAAAGGTATTGATTCGATCATCAGTAAATTCAACTTATTTACCTCTAACCAAGATGTGATCTTCATTAGTGAACCTCAGGTTTGCCTAAAACTCCCAAACCATTGGGAGAATTACTACGGCAGTGAAGTAACAAAATCTTTCCTAGTTTTTGGTGAGAATCAGTCTCTCGATCTCGCCACCTGGCTTTGCAAACACCCGTTCTTGGATCATTATTCTTGTCTCCATTTGAGTATTGTAACTGTGCCAGGCTTTGAAACTAAAAAATCTGTGCGCATCAAAATTTTTGGACGGCCTTCCTCTCTTAACTTGGTTATCCATTTGAAATTCTACGAAAATCCAAATAATTCAAAATAAATTGCTAAATCAAAAAATGTAACTCCTCAAGCAAGATTATTTGGTAAGACACTTTTCACCATGAGTTTTTTTCAAACATTTTCATCAAAATTCCCAAATTTTGGATCTCCTAAATCCATGGTGAAAATAAAAAATCTCTAAGTTAAAGTGATGCTCTTATCAAGTGAAGATGAAATCTATGGTTTTTAGCCTTTGAACCCTTCTCTCTCCCCACAATGTGATTCCCTAGACCAAGGTCATGAGGTAGGAGACGACTTAAGCAGCAAAAATGGAGTTTTTCCATGCGATTTTGTGGTTTTCTAGGCACTATGACGTGTTCGGACCTTTGGCGCATCATGCACCAATGCTCTATAAATTGGAGGATCATGCACCAGAGCTTAAATTCGCCAGATTTCAATTTTTAAGAAAATCTGCTCCATACCGCTTTTCATCAACCTCAATTTAACTCAAATAAACATTTCTAAGCATAATTAAACATCACACTAACACCAAACTTTCACAAACAATACGAAACTCATATTTATATAAAACTCGCGCTATTACAATCTAACATTTTTCAAGCCAACGAAGATCAAATTCAGTATTCTAAAGCAAACAACATCCTAACACTGAAATCTAAACAACAAAATTCAAAACATAAACATCGATAGTGTTCAACAATAGAAAGGAAATGCAATTCAACACACAAAATAACTTAAATAAATAATACTAAACAAAAGTTCCGTGCATAAGTTAGGTTCAAACATCTTCTTCACTATCATCCTCCAAGATATCTCTCATAGATTGGTAGTGCACATATAAGTTGTAGAAGAGTCGAAATGGAAATTCATCAGTTGAATTTTCCTCCTGAATCCAAAAATGTTTCTTGAACATACATACCAAACCATCTTCAATATGCCCAGTATGTTCAAAATGTTCCTTTAGTCTCAAATCCAGATGATCCAGCATTTCATGAATATTCCCAATCACATGCATGAGATTCTGCACCTTTTTTTCAATCTTCTTGATCTTCTTCAAAGGTGCACTCGAGTTGTAGTAGGGCTGAACAGGTGATGAATTCTGAGATTCTTGATCCATCAACACATTAATATCATTTTCATCTCCCATTCCAATACACTTGTAATAAACTTCTGGATCCATTGGCTTTTAAGGAAGAAGTTTTTTTTTCCCAACTTTCATAAGGTGCTTGCGATTGACTGCACAGTAGAAAAATAACTGATGGATGTCAAAGTCTAGTTGCAGATCCATTGGCAATCAAACCCAAAATCAATTTCATAATAATAGCTCAAACATCAAAAGGTTTTCCAATTTGAATACAGTAATACAGATTGGCACATTCCTTAATTATCTTAGTAGTTTTATTGGTAGGAAATAATTTTGATGCAATGAAGAAATTTTAGGCTTCAGAAGGACGATTTAACAATGATGACAAAAAACTTACATGTCCATCATCTCTGGCCTCTCAATTTACATCTTCCGTAAGGCAGGGGTAGAGTTCATTCATATTATCTCTCATAGGGGTAAAATTTACAGAATGACAGATAGGCACATTCTCAATCATAAACATCTCGTTTATTCTTGAAGGAGTCAACTGCATAAACTTGCCTCGTATGTAGATCATTCCTTGGTTTATCCCATGAAGATTTGCATAAAATTCTTTTACTACATGATTAACAATAACGATAGTAGTGTAGCAAATAACTTCTCAGTGCCTCTATGTAATAGTCTCTTCAACACGAGTATTCGGTGTTTTGAATCCTCAATTCACAAATCTCCTTTCTTTGATAAGCCTCTTCTTAACTAGAACTCGATCATGTAACTTCTGCGCATAAAAAATGACAAACTTTCTCCGGTTAAAAATTCCAAATGTAGCGTGGGAAGCAATGGAATTTGAAAAGTAGTGGTTTCCCTCTTTTTCCCCCCTAAAATATGTTTTGTATTCGATTTTTAGGAGTTATATGGTGAAGAAACTGCTAAAAACTGCTTTTTCACATGTTTTAGTCATTTTCGGTATCGGGGCGCATCATGCGCCAATCTGGCGCATCATGCACCAGCTCTTTGGAATTCAGTGCATCTTGCCCCAATCTAATGCATCATGCACCAGTACCATAACATATTTAAAAATGATAGATCCTACATCAATTGGCTTTTCCATTTGAATGTAATAATTTAAAATAGCACTTTCTTTGGTGACTCTACTAATCTTCATTGTAGGGAGTAATTTTGCAGAAATGAAGAAATTTCACTATTTCAATATTGGATTAAGCAATGAAGAAGAGAAACTAACATATCCCTCATCTAAGATTTCCCAGTTATCATTTTCATCAGTTAGAAAATTATAGACATCTTGCATAAAATCTCTTCTTGGGATGAAATTTGTATAATCACATATTAGAACGTTTTCTATCATATACAGTTAATTGATTTGAGTCAGAGTAAATGGTACATCCTTACCTCATATGAAGACAACTTCTTGGGTAATTCCATGCATGTTGACATAGAATTCTTTCACCACTAGTACAACAACTGCAACTTTAGTGTAGCACATAACTTCCCATCATCTTTGTATAATGATTTATCAATCAGAGAACTAGAATTAATCAAGCCATGATTGACAAACCTCTCTCATTGATAAGTATCTTGTTCATAATAACTTTTTTGTATAATCTCTGGGCGTCAAAATTGATAAACTTTCTTCTATTGAAAATTCCATAACTATAAGTATTTCTTGAATTGGAAGCCATGGAATTCAAAAATAGGAAGTTTCTGGCCGTCCATGATAGATTTTAGGACTTTAAAAACACCTCCTAGCGGTTATTCCTTCGTTCCATCCTACCAAAGTTCACCAAATTTGTTAAATAGCACAAAAATGCTTGCAGTGCCGTCAGCACTCCTGATAGTGCTGTCAGTGCCAGAGCATGGTTATAGTGGCGCCGTGAGTACCCATTATGGCTCCGTCGGCGCCAGAGCCAATTCTGCATCCGTTCTTATCTTTTTTCAATTTGATTCCAAATTTTCCTCCAATACAAAGAGTTTTCTTAATTTATGATATATTAAATTGTGTAGGATTATTATTTACTAATATATAAAACACTTATTAAACAAAATAGTAATATATAAATATATATACTTATATATGGGTTGCCTCCCACAAAATACTTGGTTTAACGTCGTCAGCCTGATGTATCATTTGTTTAGTTGGGTTGACTTAACATTAAAACTTCTTTAAATTATGGTATGTTTCCTTCATAGTAATGTTTCAATCGATGACCATTATGATCTTTCCAAGTTTAAGTTCTTCAACAAAAACAGTTACATAATGATAGACATTAATCACCACAAATGGACCTAACCATCTGGATTTCAGTTTTCCTATAAATAATCTCAATCTTGTATTACATAATAAAACTTCTTATCCAAGTTCAAACTTCTTTTTAATAATCTTCTGATCATGCCATATTTTAATTTTCTCTTAGTAGATTGTTGCATTATCATGTGCTTCATTTCTAATGTCCTCAAGTTCATTGAGTTGCAATAGACTTTTTTGACCAACATATTTTATATTAAAATTAAATTCTTCAATAGCCCAGAATGCTTTATGCTTCAATTCTACGGATAAGTGGCATGTTTTTCTAAAAATAAGTCTATATGGGGACATTTTTACAGGAGTCTTATAAGCAGTTCTATATGACCATAATGTATTATCTAATATAGCAGACTAATCCAATTTATAAAGATTTACATTTTTTTTAAATCTCATTTTATTTTATGGTTTGATATCTCTGCTACACCGCTAGTTTGAGGATGATAAGTAGTAGAGAATCTATACATAATATCATATTTCTTAATCAATTTTTCGATTCTCTTATTTCTAAATTGAGATCCTCCATCCGTAATAATTACTCTCATCATTCCATATCTTGTAAAAATATTTTAATTAAAAAATTAAGAAACACTCCGAGCATCACATCAAAGTACAACAATAGCTCTAATCCATTTAGACATATAAACAATAGTAAGTAATATAAATAAATTTTCAAATGAAGGCATAAATGGTCCTATAAAATCTAATCCCCACACATCAAAAATTTCAACTTCTAATGTGTAATGTAGAGGCATTTCATTTCTTCTAGAAATATTTCCTACTCGTTGACATTGATCGCATGCTTTACTAAATTCATTAACATCTCTAAAAGAGTAGGCCAATAAAATCCAGCTTGTAAAATTTTATATGCAGTTCTATTTGTTCCAAAATGTCCTCCAAATTCAAAATCATGGCATCTTTCAATTATCTGTTAAGTTTCTTCTTAAGGCACACACGTTCTAATAATTAGATCTTTACATTATTTATATAAATATGGGTCATCCCAAAAATAGAATTTTGAATCATATATAAATTTCTTTAATTGTTGATTTTTAATATCAGGTGGTCAAATATCACTTATAATATACTTTACACTATCAACATATCAAGGTACATTCATTTCATCAATACTAGATAATTGTTCATCAGAGAAATTTTTTAATATTTCATTTGTAAAATTAGTTAATATTTCTTTTTCTAGTTTAGATAAATGATTAGCTATTTGATTATCGTTTTCCTTTCTATCAACTACGATAAAATCAAACACTTACAAAATAAGAATCAATCTAATTAATCTTTATTTAACATCCTTCTTTTGCATCAAGTATTTAATAGCATAATGATCTCTATGCACTATACATTTAGTTCCAATTAATTAAGGTCTAAATTTATCAAAGGCATAAACAATAGGTAACAACTCTCTTTCAGTAGTAGTGTAATTTATTTGAGCATCAATTAGAATTTTACTAGCATAATATATTATCTTAAAAACCCTTTTGTGCATTTTTCCTAAAACAAACCCAATAGCATAATCACTAGCATCACACATTATTTCAAATGATTTTTCCCAGTCAGGTGAAACTACTATAGGTGCAGTGATGAATTTTTCTTTCAATAATTCAAATGCTTTTATGTATTCCTCATTGAAATCAAATTTTGGATGCTTTTCTAAAAGTTGGCATAATGGCTTAGTTATTCTCGAAAAAATTTTTATGTAACACTTATAGAAACCAGAATGCCCTAGAAAGCTTCTTACCCCTTTAATGGTAGTAGGAGATGGTAATTTTTTAATAAATTGAATTTTTGCATGATCTACTTCAATGCCATTTTCAAAAATTTTATGTCTGATCCCGAAACTACTTATATGCAACAGTATAACAATAATTATGATTATATTTTTCACTTATATTTCCTTAACTTGCAACAAAACCAAGAACTTGATCCTGTAGAAAAATAAGAATTTAACTTTTAATTTATATATATTTGGACACTACACAAGTATACGTATTGTTATCGAGTAATATAGGACTTTTTGATTAAGACCTGAATATCGAACCCACAGGGACGATATGCAATATGCACTTTTTGGAAAACTTTATATTTTTTAAAAAGGCAATTATTTAAACTAAAGTGTTTTCGTAGTAAATAAAGTTTAAATATTTTTGGTAATTTTAATATTTTGACAAAAACAACACAAACTTAAAAAGATAACTTAAGTTTTTGTAGAAGAAAAGCACTAAATATGAAAATATCTTTCTCCTTATCATGAATCACTAATAAGTATAGGAATCATGTTATGGAAGTATGCATACTGCATTGTGCCAAATAGGAGCAATAATATTTCTACCCTTACTAGAGATGCTATAAAGAACATTGGTTAATTTAAAGTTTGAATAGTTTTGAAGACCGACTAGGCAGGGAAGATACTAACTCTCACTATAGAGTTCCCTCAATTCCCTCCACCTGGGGGCTAACATTTCGTATCAGAACCTAAAATAATAAACCAAGTTGGGGGCTTTAACCTGTCACTATAAAGTCCTCTAACTCTACACCCTTTAATGAATATTTCCCTATTTATTTGCACTCAATCATATGAACTATATTCTCATTCATACAACCTCATGTGATTCTTTCTAATTGTTGACTGAGACAATACTAGACCGGTTCTTACATGTTCTCACAACAAATTTTAACATCTGGATTAGTCAAATCAAGAATTAAATGAAGTACATGGATTTAAATCATCACAACTTCTTCCAAAATTAAAGATCAATACTCCCCACAACTTCCATCCAAAAATTAATTACTTATTATTTTAAGAAGAAAGATAAAGAAAATAACTCAGAATCCATGGAGAAAATAAATCCACACTTTAGTTTAAAAGTAGAAAACATTGTCAAACCAACAATAAGTCTCAATTAAAATAAAAAGTAGTCTAAAACAAAAGATAAAAACTTAACTCAAGTCCACCAAACTCTTGAAGTTCCTTTGAATCTCTTCTCTTTTACAACACTATGAATATAAAACTAAAGAAAAAAAGATAAATATGTGCTTCCTGAAAATCTTTCCAACTAACTCCCTAATTTTAGAACTTTCAAAACTTTACCATTACTTTTAGGACCCCTTTCAAAGTCTCACTCTTCCTTATTTTATAATTCTCTAAAAGGTTCCTTGGTCTCTCTTCAAAATGTGCTTGATTCGATGTATTTCCCCAAGAGATGCATCCTTTCACAATAATTTTCATCCATGGTGGTTGTAACTACCAATTAAGCCAATAGGTGCCTCAGAAACCTCTTCAAAATTTGCAAAAATTGGATTTAATCATCCAATAACTGCCACTGGCGCTTAAGCTCGGGGCCTCTGGCTCTTAGGTGTGACCTTCTCTGTTTAACTAACGCTTAAGCGCCAAATCTGATGCTTAGGCACCAAAACACTTTTGCACATTTTTTTACCTATTTTCTCTAAATTTGATCTTTTTTCACTCTTTTAAGCACTTCTCAACTTTTTACCTATACTTAAAAGAAAAACACAAAAATACCTTCCATTAAAGCACAATATCTAAAAAATAGGTATAAAAATGTATCTAAAAACACTATATTTTAGGCGTATCAAAATCCCCCAAACTTAAAATGTTACTTGTCCTCAAGTGACACTTCAATCTTTAAGAACTAAATATGCATGATATGTATACGAGTTTATTTAGGAGTTACTAAAATTTAGATTTAGAAATATAGCAGTCCAATTTAGAAAAATATTTAGTAAATGAGACCAACTTAAAGTTGAGAAATTTCTAATGTTAAGAAAGATGAAAATATGAGTTCCTATCTAATTCAGAAATATTTTAAGTCTTCCAAATTTAGAATTTAGTTCTTTTATTATCTCCACTTAAATTTTTTTATTAAGAATAATTTTACTTACTATATTATATCTATAAGCTTAAGATTTTCTCAGGTCTTATATTTTAAAAAGATCAAATGTAGAACCAATTTTTGATTAAGCACTAATCCACAAGCTTCTCCTACCTTATATTTTTTTATTTTTATTATTTTTTTTTCTTTTTTTTCTCTTTTTTTTATTTTTCTCTTTTTCTTTTATTTTCTTTTTATACAAGGATTATTATATCTACATAGGCCTTTAACATAAAAGAAAACTAACCCACTAACCTGACTTCACAATCTCAACATAAAAACAAACTCACATACATGATAAAAGAAAAATACAGGGTAGTGGTTTTCTAAGTTTCAAATTTAAGATTTACGCTAGCAAGATTTCCAACTTTACAAAAGACATAAAGTTAAGTTAAGTTATAAACTAGCTAAATCACAAAACTCACAATAGTTACTACCCTAGAATTTTAAAACAAACTACTAAATAACACAAACATCACAAACAAGTACACAAATATACATGTCTCAAGTCCAAAACATGAAAACACATCACATCACAATTCTCACTTAAACATAAAAGACCAAACCTCTTCACATAGTTCAAATCAACACACATATACAAATGTAGCAAGCCCAGACCACATAGTTCATATCATATTACAATCATAAAAATAAATCTCTCAGTTCTACTCCTCATCCTCTGAATCATCGCTATCCCAAACTTCTGCAGGCTTATAACTTGGGTATCAGAATATGGAAGAAATTGCTTTCCTTGGTTACCCCTAATGAGGCTCTCCAAAGATGAGTGAAATTTCTCTTCATAATCACTTTTTCTCCAATTATACCTATCAGTATGATCTGCAAAATGCTAAAAATTTTGTAACCCATCAACGGTATAGTAATATTATCCAACATCCGCTGCAATAATTGATCTTGGGTCTCAGTTGACTCACCTCTAGATGTAGAAGCACATGATGTAGATAGTCTAGATGTAGAAGAAACAGAGGTAGAAGTAGCAGACGTCTCCATTCCATAAATCTTATAAAATCATCCTCTCCAGCCAAAAATAGAATGCTCAAAATAAGTATTCACATTCACCTTTGTGATGGGCTTTAGAGGTAACAACACTTCCTCCCAGCTATCATACTTAACTCCAGCCTGCTCACACAAATAAAAGATCAAGGAAGCAAATCTCACACCTGAGTTGTAACGGTAGTGGCATAACTGATGATTAATGTCACTCTCTCACTGGACACTTCACTGAGATGATTTTTTGGTAGCAGACGAGCAAAAATAAAAAAGTGTCAGGCCTTTGAAGGTGCACATAACTTTGATGTTGGGAAGTTAACTCTCCTCTCATTAGTGATTTTCTAAAGTCCTCTTCCAATAGTCAAGTAAGAAATAATCTCGTCTAACTCCACTTTACTCGGACTATAATTTGCATAAAAACATAATGTATCAGATGGCAGATGATAAAACAAGTTGATTACCTCCGGTGAAAAATGTACCAACTTTCCTTGAACCATGACTCTATTGTCTTCAGCATCAGGGAGGTTTGCATAGAACTCCCTAACAATAGAAATAATCACCACAGTAGAGAAACAACAGAATCATTCCCATTGTCGGCGAATGATCAAATCCTCTGCATCTCCTCCTGGATTCCTAAAACACAACTCTTGAATTAGTTTTCGTAATTGCAATGCATCACTGTACTGATCCTGAGCCTTCAAACTAACAAATTTACTCAAATTGAAAGAGCTCATTCCTTTGCTCCTCTTCATTCTTGATGTCATTCTACAAATTTTATAAATTCCAAAAATAACTTCAAAAATCAAGTCTAAATTACTAACTAAACATCAAAGTATTATTCACACTTCCCATGCAATTTCCATAGATCTTTTTGTCCTTTTGCACCATGAATAGTGAATTTTTGAATTTCTCCAGATGTGCTCAAAATACATAGTGAAAATCCAAAATTTTTGCATAGAATTAAAGCTCTTACCTCAGGGAACTTGGATCTAGCAAATTTCACTTGATTCCACCAAGAAATCTTCACTGTAGATGTTCTCTAGCCTTCCAAAATTATGATTTTGAGAAGTTGAGGGTGATGGGAGGCGTAAAAATGGTGGTATTCAGGCAAAAATTTTACTTTTAATTATTCACAAACCATTTTTTTTTAATCGGCGCTTAAGCGAGGGTAAAGTGTCGCTTAGGCGCCTGCCTCTCAGGTTGGATCACGCCTAAGTGCGAGATGTGGCGCTTAGGCGCCAGTTCACGATGTTTAAAATTTTCAAATTAAAGTAAAATGCACTATTTTCCTAAGTAAACCACCCCTAAATTGTCTCACTGTACATAAATGACTATTTTCAACTTCCTATAACTCCCCGCTCTCTCAAAATTCTCCATAAAAACTATTTCAATTCAAGGCTAAAAATAACACAAATTTTTGACACAAACAAACTTATATTAATTCACAAATAAGTACAAATACCTTTAAACACTTAATTGTCACTCCAAATAGTCTTAGATGAGAAATTTTCCTAAATACAAATACACAACAATCATTTCACAATTAAACACATATAAGAAGTCATAAATATTCAAAACAAGACTTAAACGCTAAACCACTTGAAAACAACAACTTCTAACACACAAATTCTAACACTAAACTTAATTCCATTTTTCATTCAAGGGAAAAAATTCCTGTCTTTCATTAGTCTCACCAGGAATATAGAGTTGATAAAACGGACAGTGGTGATGAGCTTTGATACTATCTTCTTCAATCCACTTCTTCTTTTTGAACATCTCCTTATCTGCTTGCTTTATTTAACTAATATGACTAAATTGCATCTTCAATTTCCATCCAATATGCTCTAGATGTGCATGCAACTCAAGTACCTTAGTCTCCAATAAAGCCATAGTATTCTCAATTTTGTTGATCTTCTCTGATAACACTTCAATATTAACGGCTAAGAAACCGTTATACATTTCTTCACTTTGACCAATGAACCTCTTCCTCATGGTTTCTTCCTTCTTCTTCAAATCCATCTCCCATGAAGACATTTTCTCTAAATCTCAATTTCTCTTAGAATATTAGGGCTAGAAACGATCTGGGGTAAAATTCTTTAAAAAAACCCTTCTATTTATAAGCTTAAATCCTTCCAATAACTCCTAGACACATTTAGAAACTGCCTTGGTACGTTTTTACAAACTAATTGGTGGTTAAACCTTCTACAATATTAATTTCACACATGTGTTTAATCTTCCGCACTTAAGCGCCTGATCTCACGCTTAAGCACCTGTGCACATTTTTGCACTAGTCAACTTAACATCCAAATTCTCATTCTAACATATCTTGGTCACTAAATAAAGTCTTAAAATCTTTACTAATGCATAATAGTTTCAAAAATACTACCCCAATTTTCTTAATCACATACAAAACAACAATCAAAATAAAAACACTCTGATAACTATGGGTTGCCTCCCACAAAGTGCTTGGTTTTACGTTGTCAGCCTGACGTAACCAGTTCTTATTCTGGTTGACCCAACATCATTCCATCATTAATTTTATACTGATCTCCTATAAAATAAGGTTTCAGTATATGTCCATTAACTTTAAATCTTTTCTCAGACTTAGGATCTTTAAAATCCACAGCTCCACAAGGATAAACTTTTATCACAACAAATGGGCCGATCCACCTGGACTTAAGTTTGCCTGGAAATAATCTTAACCTTGCATTATATAGTAAAAGTTGTTGCTCTGGCTAAAAATTTTTAGTAAGAATCCTTTGTTCATGCCACATCTTCATCTTTTCTTTATAAATCTTGACACTCTCATAAGATTCATTCCTTATCTCTTCAAGCTCTATTAATTGTAATAATCTTTTCTCACGAGCGTCTTTCAAATTATAATTGAACTCTTTAATTGTCCAATATGCTTTATGCTCAAGTTCAACTGGTAAGTGATAAGCTTTCCCAAATATCAGTCTATATGGGGACATTTGTATAGGAGTTCTGTCTGCATTCCTATAAGCCACAAAGCATAGTCAAGTTTGACTGATCAATCCATTTTTGTTGGATTCACAGATTTTTCCATAATTCTTTTAATTTTTTGATTGGATAATTCAGCCAAACCGCTTGTTTCAGGATGATAAGCAGTAGCAATATTATGATTTATATGATATCTCTTTAATAACTTCTCCATTATGACTTCCCTCATCAGTAATGATAACTCTTGGCATCTCAAATCTACAAAATTTATTCATTTTAAAAAATTTTGCAACACTTTGAGCATCACATCGAGGTAAAGCAATAACTTCTATCCATTTGGATACATAGTCTACGGCTAACAGAATATATAAATTTTTGAAAGATGGTATAAATCGTACCAAGAAATCTAATTGTCAAACATCAAATATTTCAACTTCTAGCATATAATTGAGGGTCATCTCATTTCTTCTAGAAATATTGCCTACTCATTGACATCTATCACAATTTTTGATTCTTTTCAACATTTTCATTAATTTTTGTTCTTGAATTTCAGTTAAGTCAGAAGATACAATGACAGACAATGAAGATGACTCTCCTAAAAATACATATTTTAGATGGGCAGGTAATATTTTAGTTCAAGTTCAGGTGTTTCCAACAAGTTTAAAGTTTCAAATTTGTCTTGAATATGATCCAAATCCTCTTCTTTTATTTTGTCCTTGTTTTCAAAAAAAAATCTTCACTTCAATTTGTTTTCAAACACATTCTTAAATTGTTCATTACTTAGATAATCAATTACTTCCATCCTGAAACATTCATTATCTTTTTATATTGCAGGATATTTCATAGCTTTTACTATATTAAATATTACTTCTTGATCAATAACTCTCATTATTAATTCTATTTTTTTCACATCTATCACATCTCTCCCTGTTGCAAGAAGTGGTCTCCCCAAAATAATAGGAATCTCTTTATCTTCCTCCATATCTAATACTATAAAGTCTACAGAGAAAATAAATTTATCCATTTTTACGAATACATCTTCTATAACTCCTTTCAAATAAGCTATTGATCGATCAGCTATATGAAGAGTTACAGTAGTAGGGGAAATCTCGCACAATCTAAATGTTTAATGTTTGATAGAGGCATAAGATTGATACTCACTCCTAAATCACATAAAGCTTTTCCTAAAAGCTTTTCACGAATAGCACAAGGTATAGTAAAACTACCAGGATCTTTTAATTATTCAGGAAGCTTTCTTTGAATAATAACACAACACTCTTCACTAAGTGTAACGGTCTCATAATCTGTAAACTTCCTTTTCTTGTTTAGTATATCCTTCATAAATTTCACATAACTTGGCATTTATTCCAAAGCTTCAACAAAAAGAATGTTTATCGTTAACTTCTTAAGGATTTCCAAAAATTTTGTAAATTGTTTATCTTCATTCTTCTACTTCAGCCTTTGAGGAAATGGAGGTAATTGTTTTTCTAAAGGACCTTGTGTTTGTTCATTTTTTATTTGGTCACTTTCCATTTCTTCCTTCGCTTTATCAACTTCAATTTATCTTTGGATCCTTTTTCAACTTCTTTTCTACTTTGTAATTGAATAGCTTTAGTTTACTCCTTATTTTGATCTTTTGAATTAACTTCCGCAATACTCAGAAGATCTTCAGAAGTTCTGATATTAAGTGTAGTAGCAATATGTCCTAATTGATTTACAATATTTCTAATAGAAACCCCATGATTCTATATTTGATTTCCCATGTTCAACATTACTTCTTCCATTTTTAACTTCTTTTCCTTAACTTGTGGATTAGGGTTAGAGTTAAATCCATGAGGATAATAAGTTCAAAACTTAGGATTTCCTTTGTTGTTCAAATTTCCAGAGGGATTCACCAAATTATTATAATTATACCAACTAAGGGTGATTTTTCCATCCAAGGTTATAATAATTAGAATAAGGATTGTTATTTCAATTATTTATAGCATTTAAAATTTCATAAGATGATTGAGTATGATTATCTGCCCTAGTGAATTTTCCTCTAATACTGTTGAGAATAATTCACTCCAATTTGATCAATCTTTTTTGAAATAGCAGCAATTTGAGATACTAAAATAGGCATTGCATCATAATCATTAATACTAGCTACTCTCTTAGGATTTACCCTTTCAGAGGGCCATTCAAAATTGTTAGTAGTCATTTCTTCGATTAAAGAGTATGCTTCATCAAAAGGTTTGGACATTAGTGATCCACTTGTATCATCATCTATAATAGATTTATGTGATCCCACTAATCCATTGTAAAATGTTTGAATGATTAACCAATCTGTTAAAACATGGTGTGGACATTTTCTAAGAAGATCTTTAAATCTTTTTCAGGCTTCATATATTGATGCCCCTTTAAACTAACAAAAAAATGTAATATCATTTCTAAGCTTAGCAGTTTTCGAGGGTAGAAAATATTTAGCCAAGAAGTTTTGTGATAGTTATCCCCAAGTTCTGATAGATCTAGGTGCTAATGAATTTAACCAAGCTTTTATCCCCAAGTTCTGATAGATCTAGGTGCTAATGAATTTAACCAAGCTTTGGCTTTATCTCTTAAAGAAAATGGAAAAAGTCTAAGCCTAATAGCATCATTAGACACTCCATCTTATTTAAAAGTAGCACACATTTCAAGAAAACTAGCAATATGTAATTAAGATCTTCAGTAGGTGTTCCTCCAAACTGATTATTTTGTACCATTTGGATAATAGCAGGTTTAAGCTCAAATGAAATAGCAGCAACATCAGGATTTTGAATAGTCAAGTGAAGTTCATTTGTTGTTGGATTATCATAATCTTTTCAAGGTCTCTGTCGATTTTCATTTATTTGATTATCCAAGTTATTCACCATTTTGTTTAAATTTTTAATCTCTTTTTGTTTTTTTTTTGAATTTTTCTTATAGTATGTTCTAATTCTGAATCATAAGGTACTAAACCTTCAGATCCAACATTTCGCATAAACAAATAAAATAAGCAAAGAAAAATTTCTTAAAAATACTGTTAAATATATAGTTATTTTTTTTAGATTTTTTATTTTCTATTTTTTAATATTTTGCATTTTGTATATTTTTTATCTCTAAATTTCCTAATTTGCCAAATCTAATTAATTTATGTTACCTTCCCCGGTAACAACGCCAAAAACTTGATCCCAGTTAAAATACAGTTGTGTAAATTTATATTACTTTGACACCGCTATGCAACGATGCCAAAAGCTTGATGCAATATTTATGATTAAGAAATTTAAACAATTAATGTTGGGATTCTATGTAATTATACGTATCTTTATCAAGTAAAAAGAACTTTCTAGTTAACCCCCAAATATCAATCCCATAGGGAAGGTTTAAATTTGAAGTGATAAATTGACTTGGAAATTCACAGAAAGTGAAAAGAAATTAATGTCACTAATTTTGAATGTTGAGATATTATCAAAATAAAATTATTTAATTATTACAAAACTAAAGTGCAAAGTTTAAACAGTAACTACTAAACTACTAAACTATGTTTTTGTGATGAAGATTTTTTATGTGAAAAAACATTTTTCCTAATACAATGAGATTTTGGTAAAATGAGATGAGATAAATGGTTTTAATATGTGTTGTGCCAAATGGGAGCATTTTTAATTCTCTACCGTGATACAGTGTTATAGAAAATCATTAGCTAATCTCAAGTTTAGTCCCTAAATCCTTAGCAAGCATACAATGATATTGGCTCCCACTCCAGAGCTCCCACTTCCCTTCATCTGAAGGCTAACTATCTCTTTAGTTTTTAAACACTAAGACCGGATTGGGATTTTCATTTGTCACCCTAAAATCTCCATTTCTACACCCAACAAAGTATATTTCCCTTTTTATTTTCACTTAATTCCATGAACAAAATACTCCTTCAAGGAATCAAATGTGATCCTCACTATGTTGTAGAACTCATACTCCATTTTCTAGATCATATATTTCACAACATATTTTAAAAATTCAATTTGCCAGATAGAAAAGTAAACTAAGTTCGGAGTTGAAAAATCATCACAATTTATTTTATATTTTAATATTGGCACATTCATGTTATCTCTTCATTTCACCATATCTCAAAGTATGAAGAAAAATAAACAAGACTACTCAGACTTCATGAGAAAAATATAACAAAACACAAATTTCATATATGAAATAAAGATCATACAACACTAAAAAATAAACAACACTTATCTGAAACTTTTTCTCAAAGCAAATCCCTTGTATCCTCTCCTATGAAATGTAGGATGAAGAAATCTCTCACTTTTCTCCTTCTCCAACACCTTAAGAGAAGATTTCACACTTAATCCTACCACAAAAACTCTAAACTCTGAAATATAAATCATTACTAAACTCTTGAATATAAGTGGAATGAAGATGAAAAAAGTGTATGGAGGTGGGGTGTGGCTAAAATGAGCAAGGAGGAATGAACAGGAGCCCTTTTCTTATCAATTTTGGCCCCAAATAGAGCCTAGAGTCAGTTCTCCAATAGGTGCATCCAAAAACCCTTCAAAAAGCATCCAAATTCGTTGGTGCCAATTTCTCATATTTAATTGTGTTGCTCGCTATCAAATAGCGGCGTCGGCGCTGCTTCTGGCGCCATTGGCGCTGAGTAAAATCAATCAGCTATTCTATAAGTCTGTGTCGTTGGAGCTGCTTCTGGCGCCGTCAGCGCTGAGTATTTCTTCAAAAATGCCATTTTGACTCCAAATTCCATCTTTTTTACTTTCTTTTTGCTTCAAGTCTTAAAAATCAACAACCTGCAAGAAAACATAAAAATACCTACCATTAAAGCGCAATTTCCTCAAAAATGTGTATAAAATATGGGTCTTAAAATGCATATATATTTGGTGTATCACTCCTGGTCCCCTCCACGTGGTTTCTGCGCCTGACGTATCAGAACCAATGCCCTTATCTTATTTATGCTATAGGACTCTCCTAGACTCTAAAAGTACATAGAGAAAAGAAAAAGACTCAATCTTGCCTAAAAATAAGTGTTAGCAGGAAAGCTCGCATGCAAATAACGTATCATGAGTCATGCCTTAAAAGTGGGGGAGTTAAATGGCACTTGCAAGCAAATTGTTAGAAATCATTACTTGCTCCCCTAAAGTGGTACCTGTGTGTGTGCATAAATAGGCATGGCTCCCTGCAGAAGAATGCCCTAACACAGTACCACACATATGCAACTTGCAGTCACACCACAAACACATTGCAGAAGAAAGATACCTGGCTAGGGCAACCAATCCAACAAAGAAACAATAACCAGGGATCAAAAATACTACCTAGCACCCTAAACCCTAGCTTAGCACACCATCTATTCAAAAGTGCATCAACCTAGTATCTAAGTGCAGGGTAAGTTTAGGTATTGTATGAATTTGACAAGGTCACCATACTGGCCCCATCCTAAAGATCTGAAGGATCTCAAGGGTGTCAGGAAGAATGGTGACACAAGTTAGATCTATTAAATCTTTAGCACATTCATTCTCATGTCAATCCCGATAACTTAACTCGCATTGCTCATCGGGATTAACCCAACAAGCAATGCTCGTTAACGCATCACGACCAACACAAGGTCACTCTCCTAACAAACCTAGCTCGCTATCCATGCAAACATGCAAATACAAATGCAAGCAAACTAAAGCATATAAGTAGTGATAAAGAGTATGTCATGAAAGTGGTGACTCATAGGAATGGGCATGATGTGGCGGCAGAGGCCCAAAAAGAGGGTATGCTGGTAAGGCAGTGACCCGAAGGTGAGCATATTATGACGGTAGCGACCCAAAAAGAGGGTATGTTGGTAAGGCAGTGACCCGAAGGTGAGCATACTATGACGGTAGCGACCCAAAAAAAGAGTATGTTGGTATGGCAGTGACCCGAAAGTGGGCATGTCATGGTGGAAGGAGCCCAAAAAGAGGGTATGCCAGTAAGACAGTGACCCGAAGGTGGGTATGCCATGGTGGCAGGAGCCCGAAAGAGGGTATACCGGTAAGGCAGTGACCCGAAGGTGGGCATGTTGTGACGGCAGAGGCCCCGAAAAGAGGGTATGCCGGTAAGGTAGTGACCCGAAGGAATGCAGCACAAGTAGATGATATCAATCATGTAGACAAACATGTACATGCACATACACAACATGCAAAAGAGCAAGGGGTCGGTCGATCAGGATAGAACATCCGATCAAACCAAAGTGTTGTGTCAACCAGGTCGGGGTAGTTGGCTAAAACACAAGTGATGAGACCAGTTCGAGATAATCGAATGAGGCACAAGTGATGTCGATCGGTCTGGGACGACCAATCAAGGCACAAGTGGGGAAGGTGCAGGTGCAGGTGCATGTGCAAGATACAAGGTGCAAGTGCAAGTGCAACTTGTAAATGCAAGGTGTAAGGTGCAAGTACAAGTGCAATATATGACATACAATATGAAACATGCAAGACATGCACATGCAAACATATTGATGCATATGACTACATATAATAATGAGCCACACTCGTACTAAAGACCTCACTTGAGAAACCTAAGGTTTAGACCCTTAGATATGAGGCATCGTCGCCTCTTGTTTTGGTGAGGAAATGTGGAAAGTTTTTTCTCAAATATCCAAGGGGGAAACTCTCCACGGTATCACGAAATGGGCTAGCTACAAAGATTTTCCCATTTTTTGAACTCCTCATAACTTTACAAAGAGAGATAGCTATAAAGCCTCTCTCACTTTGTCACGTCTGACCTCCCAACTTCTCCAAGTAAAGCTGGGGAACCCAAAGCAAGGGGTATGAGGGACTTCGACCCATCAGGACTTGTGCTAAGGCTCACAATAAGAGGGAGACACTCGACTCTACGGGGGTTTTTTTGGCCGCTCAAAGGAAGCCCTAACCTAAAGGCTAGCTCTAGAACACCCAACGATCTATCACGTATGCATGTCATCGCACCGACCCATGCTGGTAGGCACACCCCGAGTGGGCAAACAAACCCACACACCTAGACACCACTAAACCTAGGGCTAGCTAGGAGTTTAGGGAAATCACACCACCATGACGGTTGCATATGCATTTTCTTTGCTTTCTTCTAGTTGTCAACCTCCGGTCCGTGCTCCAGTGTATCATGACTTCTATGGTAACTAATAAAGCATACAACTGATTGCAATGAATTATACCTTAACATCATACTAACAGAATCATTGGCAACTGCAAAGTAACCCCTAGCTTCTACAAATCCTTTCCGAAGCTCCATGATTGAAGATATCATTTTGGTGATATTCTTCACATCCCTGCATACATAGTGACACTCCGGCAAGCTGGCTTATCAGGGCACATTAATCAGGCAGCTGTAAAGCACAACATATCCTCATCAGAGGTGGTGATCAAACCAATGACTACATAGTATGGTCGACCGAGAAGGATGGTTCAGAGGCCTTGAAGGCATAACTAAACGTAGTGGTTGAGGGACAATAAAGGCATGACCACAAAAATAGGTTCATAGGCCTTATAGGCATAACCTAGGGATGAGTTCAGAGGCCATAGAGGCATGAGTACGAAAATAGGTTCAGAAGCCATAAACGCATAACTTAATGGTGGGTTCAGAAGCCATAGAGACATGCCTGAAGGAATGTCTGAAGATGGAATACTCTCATAAATGACTGGCCCAAAAGGGCATTTGGTTTGAGAAGCATCAAAGTATAAGGCTATATGAGGCCAAATGTGTCAAAAAGCAAGATATCCTCATAACTGAGCCAACCTAAGGTCACATGGCTCGAGGAACATGGCTAGAAATCCAAAAGCATCCAAAGACGGAATGTTCTCATAACATGGACAACTCTAAGGTCATATGGATCGAGAAACGTGGCTATAAAGCCAAAGAGTGTTCAAAGACAATACGTACTCATACTGAGCTCACTAAAATGTAGAGTTGGACTGACATCAAACATAAGGCTATGTACAGCCGAAGATGCTCTCATAAAGGAACCAGACGAAACAGGCATATGATTCGAGAGGCTGCAAATCTAAATGACTACAAAACCTGATCTGCCTCAAAACAAGGTCTTAGCATCAAAGCTTGACCAAGTAAAGGTAATAGTTTCATTGATCAGAACATCAAATGATCAGGGAGGTATGTATCCTGATCAAAATAGTCTAGGGGTATGTATCCTGACCAATCATCAAATAAGGTAGGAGGTATGTATCTTGCTCGAATATATCAAATGGAGCAGGAGGTATGTATCCTAATCAAACATATAAAATAGTGCAGAAAGTATGTATCCTGATGAAATATTAGATGAGCAACCGTGAGGCATAACATCTTGAGGTATCACGCTCAAAATATAGTCGGCCATCCAAGTAATATGACTAAACATGGTTCGGTGGTAAAACCGATACAACATGTCATTCGACTTGGCGGACAAACCTAACCAAAGTAGTCAACAAGAAGATATGGCTATATGGCCAAGATGGTCTAACCATACTAACTAAACGACTCTCATCGGGGATTCTCCCATTTAGCAAGCTAATGTTTGTTGGGGAGACATCAATTGTCTCGATGCAGACATGGGTCAGCTACCTGACTGAGACAACATGTCATTCAACGGGGTGGATAAAACCAAACAAACCAGTCGAAACCATTAAATAGGGTTAGATATCAGAAAGTTCTAACAACAAGAGTGCTTCTATGTCAGCAATAGCGAAGCAAATTTCACTTGGGATCCATGGATTAGCCTTCAGACTAATACAACATGGTACTCAACTTGGCGGACAAAACTAACCAGACCAATCAAAATATCAATGGGGTTACATGACCTAGCACTGTCTAACCCCCCAATGGTGCTCCAAGTGAGCTAGCAAGGAAATTCTCATTCCGGATTTTCCCATCACTTAGCAAAATAGTTTTGTTGGGGATACATCAAATATCTCGGTGTGGACATGGACCAGCTGAGTGACTGATACAACACGTTATTCGATGGGGTGGACAAAACCAACCAAACCGATCGAAAATATCATCTAGGTGAACTAACAATTCCAAATGTAGGGTGCTTTAAGCAAGCACTAGTGAAGTAAGTGTCGCAAAAAGGTCCCTCAGAACTAGAGAAGTAGCTATAATTGGGGATAGCTCAACAGATATTTTCTACAAGAACTGGCTAAGGCAATTCTTGTCGGGGAAAATATCGGGGCAAACGTCAGGCATCAAAAGTGACTCTGACTAAGAATATGGATCAGATAGATAATAGACGAAGTCTAAACCTGGTAAGACATGTCTTTCTGACAAGGCAATGAAAATTGACCGAGTCAGGATTATCAAAGAGGGTGGATGAATAAAACATACCAACCCTATATATGATACTACTACCGGAGATTTGGTAGAATGAATTCCACTGAGGAATTGCTGCAGTATCCAAGAATGGTTGGTCAAATCATAACTTTCCAATCACAAGGGTATGCCACTCTCAAGCTACCAAAAAACATCCCTCAAAGGGGAAAACACCACACTCATTTTAAGTGAGTGGGAAACTCTAATCCGGACCCACACTAGGTGCTCAACCGAATAGAGGTGGCAAGGAATGGAGCATAGCTTTCCCGCATAAAAGAGGTATCAATCGAGCTTGATCTCAGTCAATCGAGAAACCTTTGAAGGGTTGGAAAAAATAGAGTGTACCAACTAAATGGTTTTTAACCATAAGGCAAAACCTAAAACATATCCCCTAAGAGGGAACACACCGCTCATCTGAAGTGAGTAGGACAAGCATATCCGTAGAAAGGTGCTCATTTCAGACCCTATGTATAATGGGTAATCAAACTAGAATGCTAGTAAAGGGCATGACTTTCCCTACATAAGGTAAATATCAATCGAAATTGACTTCCGTCAATCGAGATATTACAACTGGTTAGCTAGGAAACATTTGCTAACCATGGAATGCTTAGTCATAAAACTAAGCTCAAATCCTTTAAAAAAAGGGTATCTTCCACTCTCATTTATGACTAGTGAGACAAACGTATCTACCACGCTCATTTATGATGGGTGGGACACGATCATTCGGACCCGCTTGAAGCAAGGAACCGAAAAGAGAGGATAAGAAAAGTACTTCACTTCTCTTACATTAATTACTGGTTGCGTCAGGTACAAGCCACCGGCAGGACTTCCACTTTGCCTGTTTGGCAATTCAAAAATCAGTTTAAAGAGATGCTCAAGACCTCTCTTATGTGCAATGACACACAGAAAAGGGTGGGTGTATGATATGTCGTATCAGATTACCACTAACAAGACCAGCCAACTTCCAAAGGAATGATTAGCAGACCCTGGAGTCACCACATAAAGCATAAGAGAAAGTGGGTGTGTGGTATATCGTACGTCATGCCCAAAAAGCATTCATGGTTAGATAGAGGGAAAAAATGATTCTTAGCTGCTATAGTTGTAAAGGTCTGCTCCTATTCCCTTGGGCACGCTTGCCCAATGTAAGGACAGGCGAGATCTCAAAGAAACTCAAAACAATAGGATTGGGATGGTCGTCAAACCAACAAAAACATTTCCTCTTAAAGATGATGCTGCTCCTACGACCTTCTCGGTCAAAGAACTCTTGGTAACAACAACAGCATGGGCTGCAAGGTGAGAATGCTTGCATCCAGAAGAGTAAGAACCTCCAAAAAATTCTGGCTGGAACATAGTCCACATGGTTAGATAGAGGGAAAAAAATGATTCTTAGCTCACGAGATTTGAGCATCATCATGAGTCTGAACCAAAGAGAGTCATTGTGGGGACATGGCCCACACTGCCAAAGGATGAAAAATGTGATTTTCAGCCAATGGGATATAAGCATATTCCTGGGCCGAAACCAAAGAGAGTTATGACGGAGACATACCGCACCACTAGAGGGTAGTACCGTAAATAGGTAGCTCTAGCTCTCTTAATATAGTGCAACATCCGCGGAACCAAAATATCTTAAAAAACGGAAGTACTACAGAAGAGGATAGGAAAAGAGGAGTGTTGTAGTGCATTTCCATCCGGTACTAGCCTCTTCTTCGAGGGAAAAGGTAGCACCAATGCGAGATACTACAACGAAAGAAGTGTCACATGCACAACTCCTTTTCTTTGAAGGAGGGCATGCCACAAACATCCAACAAGAACGTAGTCTGCACAACTAGGGACAGTAGCAAAATGACTCACAATTCGGGAGTCAAAGGCACATCCTAAACCGGAATCGGGAGAGGTATAGAAACCAAAAGTGGACCGTGCTACTAAAAATCGCAGCAATCTATTCCTAGTTCTCCTGGCCTTCCTACCTAATCGAGGGACAGGTGGAACCTCAGGGGAATCGGAACAGAAAGAGAGCCGAGACAGAAGTCACAATGACGACAATATAGAAAAACATACTGCTAACATAAGAGTCACCCACCTATGGCAGGGAGATTTATGAAAACATGGACGAAAGGGTCTGAAAAAGACCGTCAAGTGCTGCGGCGAGTCGCTATCGAATGTCGGCCTCTTTTTGCAAAAGAAGCGGGTGCGACGCAAGCCACTATAGAAAAAACAACTCAACATGCACGACTTCCCTTTTAAGGGATAGTGCACGACGCAAATGCCTCAGGCGGCGTAGGAGCAGCTCAATATGCACATCTCGCAATTTAAGGAGGAGGCCACATAGCTAAATGCTTAAAAGGGTGTAGAAATGACTCAATATGCATCTCTACCCTTGTAAGGGGACGACATAGAGTAAACACCCCAAAGGGTGTAGGATCACGTAAGGTAACCCCAAAAAGGTGCTCGAAGGAACTGAAAGGTATGACACCTTCAGAAGCACAAAAAACGCTTAGGGGAAGGGAAAGGGTTCCCCCGGCAGTAGCTAGCATGTCCATCTTCTCGCTCTTCCGCATAGTAGGGCAAAAAGAGGCAACGATCAGAAATAAGGAGAGGTTATGAAACCAATCATAAAGTACAAAGACATCGATGTATGCAATAATGCAGCAACCAAACTATCGAGAGTGAGAGAGGGACAAAATGCATCAAGTTGCTACCCCTAGCAACTGACACATGGACTAAAAACTAAGGTTTCACAAAAGGCTCAACTGTGACTCGAAGGAAAAGAACCAGGTCACGATAATATGAGCGAAATTCCTAGTACGGAGATAGGCTATAACCCCAGAAGTGAAACTCCAAGTATGGAGAGAGAGACTCATCCCCAGCGGAGTCGCTAGACTGTGACTATAAGGAAAAGAACCAGGAAAAGATACAAGGTACAGGTGCAAGTGCATGTGTAAAAGCAAGGTGCAAGGTGCTGGTGCAAGTGCACGTGTAAAAGCAAGGTGCAAGGTGCAGGTACAAGTGCAACTGCGATATATGACATATAATATGTAACATTCAAGACATGCACATGCAAATAATGTGATGGATATGACCACATATGATAGCGAGCCACACTCATACTAAAGACCTCACCAGAGAAACCTAAGGTTTAGACCCTTGAATATGGTGAGGAAATGTGGAAAGTTTCTCCCCGGATCTCTAAGGGGGAAACTCTACATCACCAAATGGGCTAGTTACAAAGCTTTTCCCATTTTGTGAACTCCTCCAGACTTTGCAAAGGAAGACAGCTACAAAGCTTCTCTCGCTTTGCCAAGTCTGACCTTCTAACTTCTCTAAATAAAGCTGAGGAACCCAAAGCAAGGGGAGTGAGGGATTCCGACCCATCAGGACTTGTGCAAAGGCTCACAACAAGAGGGAGACACTCGGCTCTACGGGGAGTTTTTTGGTCGTGCACAGGAAGTCCTATTCTAAAGGTTAGCTCTAGGAAAACGAACAATCCATCACGCAGGTACGTCGTCGTGCCGACCCATGCTGGCAGACGCACCTCGTCTGGACAAACAAACCCACACGCCTAGACACCACTAAACCTAGGGCTAGCTAGGACTTTAGGGAAATCTCACAACCGTAACGGTTGAAGAAGCGTTTTCTTTGCTTGTGCCAAGTCGTTTACGTCCTGTCCGTGCTCCAGTGTATCATGGCTTCTAAGGTTACTAATAAAGCTTGTAACCGATTGAAACAAATTATACCTTAGCATCATACTAACAGAATTGATGGCAACTGCAAAGTAACCCCCAGCTTTTGCAAATCCTTTCCCAAGTTTCATGATTGAAGATAACATTTTGGTGATATCCTTTACATCTCTGCATACATAGTGACACTCCGTCAAAATTGGCTTATAGGGCCACTAAACTTACCAATCTTTTCCTTCCAACCAAGAGAATCAGAGTAACAGTTCAGAATCTGCAAGGATAGCGATGCATCCAATGCTTTACACTTCTGCAAACTTATGTAGAACGACGGGCTCTAGGTAAGAGCAAAAAGTACCAATCCACGCGCTTGGGATATTCTAGCGCAAACATTGGCAGCGAGAGAGCATAGAAAGTAATTGAAGGCATGGATTTTGTGTGGCTTTGCAGAGTATCCTTAATGGTTAGGGCGGGCGAATGTTCTCCCTCGAGAGACCTACCCTCAATGATTTACAGACCGATTCAACCATGAAAACCCCTAAACAGAGTAGAAGCAAGGGAGAATAACTTTCTCTTTTGCTTCGTGAGTATCATATGGAAAAGCACGAAGATAAAAAAAATCTGAGGCGAAGAGAGTGCAGATGGTCGGAGCCCGGGCAAGGTGGCTGCGGCAAGGAACTCCGGCCGGCGAGCAGGGCGCGAAGACCAGCGGTTCGAACAGGTAGGGTTTGCGAACAATTGCGTCGCGTGCGATCGGGGAGAATTTAGGAGAGAGGGTGCCTGACGACCTTACCGCAGAGAGGAGGCAACGCCGGCGACATCAAATGGGAGGCGTGATTGCGAATCAGGAAGGCGGTCGCGGGAGTTTTTCACGAAACGGGAGGAGGAGGTTTTTCGTGATCTGTTCGACAGGGATGCGTGCGTGAGTTTTTTTAAAAGGGTTTTCCTTTATTTATTTTATTTTATTATTGTAATAATAATAACATTATTATTTATTCAAAAATCCCTTAGTTTTTGTACTTTTCACTTGTGCACGGAACCCAGCAATATGGGTGTCATTACTGGGTAAAATCAACGTTCCGTAAGCGTTAGCGCCGTCCGTTTCGTCGTCCGGAGTCATCTGAATGACATTGCTAACGATCGAGCCAACTTAAGTCAATTTCGCGTGCGACGCGACGACTAATATGTGCCGAAAGGTCTGAAGTGGGTGTCTTGTGCTACAAGAGTCAACACGTGCATCAAATAACGTTTCTTAGTGCTCGAGCTGAGACGCTACACTCATGACATCAAAAACTGATGCCAACAGTCAGCCTATTCTTTTAGGTAATATTTTATTCATTTTGGATCATATGTTGTTCTTCAGAATGTCCTGTTTAATTAATTAAATAGGATTCTCCAAAAAGTTTTGTTGATCCCCTTCTAGCTGGCACCACCATGGGGCACCAACTAGTCGTTGGTGGCCACTAGTTTAGCTATTGTAGTCAGACTACACTTGTTGTTTCTAACTCATATTATTTTTACACCGTATATAAATAAGTGTTATATTTTTTTGTGTAAGATTAAATCTTCGTTCACCCTGTCATGAGAGAAGGGATTCAACCACCGATTACATTATTTATGGGAAACTACTACCTCTGTAGCAACCAAATATGATATTTGTGACCAACAATTAGTGACACAACTTCCAACACCACCTTTGTGACCAACATATGCTATTGCAACCACTAGTTACAACCTTTGTGACAAATTATTAATTGTTGCAAGAACTACTACTTTTACAATTAGTAATTATGGTTATTATAGTTAACTATTATTGCACATTTATGATTATTAGTATGTAATTTCTTTTTCTCTTATTTAAGAAAAGTGTATAACTTCATACTTACTATCCAACTGTGAATTAGCTTGCAGGACTAGACCTAATGATTTTATTTTTTCTTTTTCTGAGTTTTTCATTAAGAAAATATTTATATTTCTTTTGTTGTTTTTATGTTATTCACAGAACACTAATACATTAAAATACTACTTAACTCTCCTGAATTTCAGCATATAATAATAATATTTTTTTATATGATATATAAAATTTAAATTATATAAATATTAGAAAAGTAAAATTTAGGTGTTAATATATAAGGACAGAATAGAGTGGGTTGTAAATAGAAAAAATGGCAAATTGTACCTCCTTCAGTGCAATTATAAATGATCCAAACGAATTAATGATGATATGGCTTACTTAAATATGATTTTTTTTTAGAAAGTACAGCAATGATCAGACGGACAGAAAAGGCCTGTGTTCCCATCGCAGTAATTCCGTTTTAAATGACGCAGTTATTATGTCCTCAGCATGATGTACGAAAGCAACTGCTATAAGGCGGCTAAGGCTTTTATTAGTTTCGGCCTGGGACTGACGCGGAGCAGAGTGGGCTTGGACTTCAATGAAATGAAATTATTTTGAAGTTACCTATCAAGCACACTTTAGTGGTATAGCCCATGCCGAGCTAATTTGGAGGTGACTAAGAAATTTAAAATTTTTTGTTACCAAATAGAGTAACACTAAGTTACTTAAGAAAAGGATGCATATAAAGACATATCATCCAATTCCTATGAATTTTTATATTTTATTTTATTTATTATTAATGTCATTGAAATCTTTCATTGTACAGAAAAAAAAATAACATAACTTGTATCATTAAAAATGAAATACACCTTCTCAAATATAGATAAGATATTGTGTGTGTGTGTGTGTGTTGAAGTTTTGGGAATAGATATATAATTACCCAAGAATTAAGTGATATGAATGTGTACAAGAAAATTGTATCAGCACCGATATGAAGGCCATCTCACGGCTAATAGAAGAAGTGATGTGGCCCCATGAGACCTGTTGAAGATAACTCGGGACTGCACACCTCGCCAGTCCCTACAAATCAAGAGGATAGTACTCTCAGACCGGTAAAGAATAGATAGTTTCCCAATGACCCTGCCTGATCAGATTCATACAAACAAATCCAGGACCCTCCAACTCGGACAGGTAAAACGAACATTCCAGCTCCTGAATTGTAGATATCAGTCTCCAACCAGTGGTCGTCAAGCATGTAGCCACCCAGTTAGGGGTTGCCTGACTTGATAGCCACCCAACCTAATAGTCGTTTTCGGTCCCTCCCGACTAGGTATCTGTTGGCCCTACATGTCAATATTATGTATAAACTGCAATACCCCTGTAATACATGCGCAATCCAGCGGTGCAACGTGCAATTATACAATGACTCATTCCTCTGAATAAAGGGTGCATTTCATGAATAAAGGTGACACATATTTACTAATCATTACTTAGTTATTGCTATACTTAATCCTTTCACTCTCATCCCTCAACACTCTATTCCGTAAGTGAGTCTCCTAGGAATTTTAGATTCAACATTCTAAAAAGTGCGATGAGGGTAGAGTCATATCATCGACAAGTAGAGGGGCACAATTGATCACAAAGAGAAGAGAGTGGCCCAAGAGTAGTAGCTAGCGTAGATCCCACACGAGATGACATCGAGGAATGCATGCAACGAGGAACAAAAGAGATAAGAACTTAGATTATAGAGTAGATATCGGACCAGATCGATGCAGTTCTAAGAGTCATCCTAGCCATAACAACAAATCAGGCCCCACAGGAGCAGAACTGGCCACAGAAGGTGGGGTCGATTCACAACGACAGAAGAGGGAGCAACAATGCTTAGGTGGAGATAGCGTTAGATCCAGGTAGGTGGAGAAGCATAGGTTAGAGCACACCAAGGGGTTATGTCGGCCAGAGTATCCTTTCTCCTTTCAAGTAACTAGAATAGAGCCCCTAAAAGATTCAAATTAACAGCTTTCAAAACTTATAGGGGGCGGCCAAACCCCCATCGACCATATCACTACATTTGAGTCAGTCGTGTGCTTACTTAAAATCTCAAACACGTTCAAGTGCTTTCTTTTTTTCACCACTTTGAGATCACTAGCCTTGAAGTTGTTCCATGCACTTCTAGCAAGAAGCATTAGAGACTTTACTAATTTAGAAGATTGTTCTCGGCGTAATTTGTCAGTGCCCAGAAACCAACCAACAGAGTGAACCCTTATGGAAACTCAAGCAGCGTCAGCTGGAGAGCTTGTGTGCATTCATTGACGCTTGAGCCAACCCACAATTACACACTAATTTAGCTTCTAAAAGATGGCCAAAAACTTGACCCAATTTATTTTTAGTGGCTAAAAAATAAAATTAAATATTATATAAAGCTGGAAAAATGATTTACACACTAGGGGTACTACACAAGTTTACATATTGTTTCAAGTAATATAAGACTCTAATGAAGTCCTAAGTATCAATCCCACAGAGATATGCAAAAATATTATACAATTACTTTAGTAGAACCCTCTTTAAACTATAATTAACTTAAAAAGTAAATTATAAAAAGTTTTTGTGTATTACCTAATCCTACAGTATTAAAAAGAATGCTAAGTATACTAATCAAATGTAGAATATAAATTTAACACAATCTAAAAAGGATAAAATGTAAAGTTACCACTAAGCAATTCTAAACTAGCAAAATATAGAAGAGTTCAAATTTGTATAAAACATCATTCCCCTTGCAATGTGTTTATACTCAATATAGGAATTAAATAATGTTAAAAATAATTAATGTATTGATCCAAATAAGAGAATACTTATTTTTTACCATTTCTCGAGTGCATAAAGAACATTGGCTAATCCACAGTTTAGTCCTTAAACCCGTGGTTAGGCTAGGAAGATACTAGATGTCACTCTAGGGTTCCCACTTACCCTTTGTCTGAAGTCTAACATCTTGCTTTAGCTTCCAAACATCTAGATCAAATTAGAAATTTTAGTCTGTCACTCTAAAACCTCTAGTCCCACACCCATCAAAACTTATTTTTCCATTTATTTGCACTTAATCCCATGCAATACATTCTAATCCAGAAGACTAAATGTGATTCTTACTTTATTCAAGAAAGCATAACCCTTTCCGGGTCACTATGTTTAAAAACAAATTTTAACAAATCAATTGGCCAGATCAATAAGTGAATTAAGCATAGAGTTTCAATAATCATAATTTATGGAATTAAAACATTTCTATTCAACTTCATTCCTACACATAATTATTCCTCATTGCAGGGACAAAGACAAAGGAAACTACTCAAATCGCATGGGGAAGAAACAATAACACATGAATTTATAGATAAATTTAAGTTTACAAAATAAGAATAAGTAAAAGAAACATAATACACAACATATCTTAAACTCCTTCCTAAGAAATCCTTCTAGTTCCTTTGAATCACTCACTATCCTTACAATTCCACTCCAACCTCAATTAGAACTATAGTGAAGAAGATTTCTCTCACTTCTCTTCTCCTCCAAATCCAAGCAAGCCTCCAAGACTTTCTACTCTTTAAGAAGATTCCCCTTCTCTCTAAAATAACTTTCCTTTCTTCTAGAATAACCCCCTTCTTAATCTTCAGAAACCTCTTTAAATAGAGCCCTCAAAATAACTACGAGTTACTTCAAGCACCTTTTCAAAATTCGTCCACTTCATTGAATCTTCTAGATAACTGATCCCAATTTTCTATGAAAATATGATCTATGCAGTTATAATCTTAGCTTTTCCTTACTTATAATTCTTACTTTGCAACACTGCCAAAAACTTGATCACCAGCAACAACTAGGCAAAAATTTGACTTCGAAGCAAATAAGAATACAATTATTATATTTAAATATGAGGTACTACGCAAGTATACATATCATATTCAAGTAATATAGGAATTTTTTATTAAGCCCGAACATTGAACCTATATGGACAAAAGACAATATGCTACTAAAAACATAAGAAATTATATAACAAATTCTACTTAACAAAATATTCTTACTCAAACTTTAGATGCTATAATAGGAATGAAAATTTGATTCTTTTTGTAATTTATGCTAAATGAAAGTAAATTAAATAACTAACCAAGCTTAACTAGATATTTTCAAAATGAAGGAAATATAAATAAAATTTTTTTTTTCCTTATCATGAATCAATAACAAGTATATGAATTCTGTTATGAAAGTATTCAAATTGTGTTGTATCAAATAGGAGCAACAGTATTATTTACGCTTACTATAAATGCTATAAAGAACATTAACTAATTAGGGTTTAAATATTTTTGAAGACAGGAATGTTAGGAAAGATACTAGCTCTCACTCTAAAGTTCTCTCTTCTCCATCCACCTGGGGCTAACATCTCGTATCAAAACCTAAAGTTATAAACTAAATTGGGGGCTTTAGCACGTCATACTAAATTACATTCTCATCCATGCAATCTCATGTGATTCTTACCATTAGCTAGCTGAAACAATATCATCTCGGATCTTACATGTTCTCACAATAAATATTAACATCTTAATTGGCCGAATCAAGATGTAAATGAAGTACAAGGTTTAAAATCATCACAACTTATTCCAACATTAAAGATTAATATTTCACACAACTTTCATCCAATACTTAATCAATTATCATTTTAAGAAAAAAGATAACGAAAACTACTCAGAATTCATGGAGAAAACACAACCAAACATAAGTTTAAAAGTAGAAATCATGCAAATAAACAATAAGTCAAAATTAAAACCAAATATAGTCACAAAGATAAAAACTTATCTCAATTCCTCTCCACCAAACTCTTGAAGTTTCTTTGAATCTCTTCCTTCTCTTACAATGCAAACTACAACTCAAAATAGAAAGAAAGCGTGGTGGCGACGTGTGTAGAAGAGTCTTTTGAAAAGAAGAAAAGAGAGAGAGAGTTCTTCAATCCAAGTCTTCTTTTATAATTTTCCAAAATGTACCTTGGTGTCTCTTCAAAATGTGTCTAAATGCAATGAATCTTCCAAGAGTTTCCTCCTTTCAAAAGCTAATTGAATGTATTTTCATGTCCATTAACTATTTCACACATTTTTACCAATGGTTGTTTCAAACACCTCTTAAAAAATTCATCCAAATTCATTGAATCATCGAGTAACTACTTCTAGTGCTTAAGTGCAAGGTACTTGGTTCTTATGCATGACCTACTCGGTTTTACTGGCGCGTAAGCACCAGTTCTGGGCACTTAGAAGCCACAGTTCTTTTGTACACCTTTTTCATTTTTGCTTTAAATTTTATCAATTTTCATTCTTTTCACCATTTTACATCCATTTGATTGTACCTAAAAGAAAAATACGCAAGTACCTTCCATTAAAGCGCAATATCTCAAAAATAGATATAAAAATTTCTACACAAAGACTTTATATTTTAGGTGTATCAAAATCCCCCAAACATAAAATGTTACTTGTCTTCAAGTGGCACTCCAATCTTGCAAAACAAAAAAAAAAATAGATTATGCAAATGAGTTTCTTTAGGATATTCTAAAATTTTGATGTAGAAATATAGTAGTTCAATTTAGAAAAAACATTAGTATATGAGACCAAATTAGAGTTTAGTTGTAAAGAAGTATGAAAATATGAGTTTCTATCTAGTTCAAAAATATTGCATATTTTCCAAATATAGAGTATATGCATTCTATTTTTTCCACTTAAGAATTTTTATTAAAAATAATTATACTTACTGTATTATATCCCTAAGCTTAAGAGTTTCTCAAGTCTTATACTTTAAAATGATTAGTTGTGGAACTAATTTTTGATTAGACACTAATCCTCAAGCTTCTCCTCCCTTTTTCAACTTTCGTTCTCTCTCTCCCTCTTTTTTTTTGGTGAGGATTACTATATTTGGATAGGTCTTTCATGATTTTGAATTCCACTCGTCCTTTCATAAAACAAAGGTCTCATATAAATCTTTTAATTAAAAATATTGTAATAGTTTTGAAAATTATTTTTAACAAAGAAATTTAAGCATTAAAAATAAAAGCCTAACCCTTCTAATATTTTAAAAATATAATTTCTCCAACCAAAGATAGTTACACATTGTTTATCATTTCTACACTAAAATTTTTTAACTACTTTAAGTTTTTCTTCATTACTATAGGTTTCAAGTAAATTCTCTTACTTATTTTTATATTCAAAATTTTACTTTCCTAATATAACTTCATATACATAATATTTTATATCAAATCAAAATAAAATTTTTTTGTATTACATTTGAAAACAAATAAACTTCAAGTGTTAGAAATTTTGTCATACCCCCCCCCCCCCAAACTTAAATTTTTAATAAGATAAAACATTTTACCATCAAATTTATAAAGAGGCGGGAATGAAAACTAAAAATAACTTGCTTACAGGAACTTTTACAGCATAAAAATACAAGAACAAAAATTAAAAATAGGAGTAAATTTTAATTGATTAAATGTTAATTTAACTTTAACATATAGAGATTCATTAAACTTTTATGCAGAGGAGGATAACATAAAAGCAAGCAAACACACTAATAGAAATTTACAACTGCAATATAAAGAAAATACCTGGTTATAAATTGAAAATTAAACTTGAAGTTCTTTGATGAAAGCTAGTAATATTCTAAACCTTACAAAAATTCAGGTTTAAGTTCAACACAGACTAACTAAATACAGTAAACAAGACAGTTATAGCATATACTACCACAAAAATAAAATATTACTATTCACAATAACTTAAATACATCAAAGTAATGTCTAACAAAAAAAACACAAACAAAAGCAATAGCCTCAATAAGTATGACTTAAAATAAAACAAGAGTACAATATAATTCTACCACATAAAGTTCACATCAATAATAATAAAAAAAACTAAACTAAAGTACTCAGTTTAATCATCCTCCTCCTCCTCATCATCACTATCATTGCTATCCAAAAAGACAGTTGACTCGTACTATGGATATCGTGGATATGAAGGGAAAACTACACTTTGGTCAATTCTCATAAGGTTTTCCAAAGATGAATGGAATTTCTCCTCATAATCACTATGTCTTCTCATATATTCATTCATATGATCTACAAAATTCTCTAAATTTAATACTTTGTCCATAGTATAATTGATGTTATCTAACATCCTTTGCAATAAATATGACTATGAATCAGAACCAGAAGTCTGACCTTGTGATGTGGATACACTTGAGGTAGAAGCATGAGAAGTAGAAGCACCTGAACTACTAGAAAATCCTCCTCTCAAGCCAAATATTGAATGTTGCGAATAAGACTTCATAATAACACTTTGTAATGGGCTTTAGAGGCTGCAATATCTCCTCCCAACTATCAAATCTAAGACCTACCTACTCACATAATGAAATGATCATGGATGGAAATCCCTAACCTGTAGTAATAGCAGTGACAACAGAACTTATGATAATATCATAAATCAGAGATCTAATGCTAATAGGCTTGAACTGCTGAATGCAATAGTTCAAGGTAGCTATATCTCGAGCAACTTTGCTGAGGTGGTGTCGACATAATTTTAGATTGGAGGAGTTGCTCGTATAAAGCTGTCAGTGATCGGAATCAAAATCCCGTCGCCCGCTTTGGAAGGACATTTTAATGTTTAGAAAAAAATATGAAATCAAACTACCCCATATTTTTCACAGTTTAAATGAAAGAGCGTTGTACCTTAAATCCTATATCTATCCCGAACGATAAACACAAGACTTGAGGATGAGGCTCGATAAAATAAACTGAGAAATGTATGACATATGTTTTGTCTGTGAAACCGTTTTATTTGCCAACAATTTCCCATATTTAAAATGAAGAATTAAGTTGGGTTTATATTAAGCTGGGTTCGAAGGAGCTTCCTATTAGGGCAAGCCCCTATGGTTAATTACATCTTAAATGACCGAAGTCATCTAAGAAAACTCTCGATAAAAATCAGGAAATATTATCTTCAAGGATTTCAAAGGATAGGACCTTCGATGATATCAGACAAAGAGGTGTGAAATGGGATTGGCTCAAATTTGGAGCATTTTGTTTTTGAAATCCAAAGGAGGAATAACTAGAGGATGTCATAGATCCGGAGGACAACCTCGGTGACCTCCCAAGCTATATTATTGTTTAGCTTCAGTTTTGAAAAGAAATATTTAGGTGTTTCATCCTGCCAATTTTATTAATTTAGGACTTACATTCGTGTGAAAAAATCACACAAATAACCTGGAAGATGTGAGAGTTTAAGTCGTGATGAACAAAAACATCGGAATCCTAAGACAAGTTAGGGTTTATATTGTATAACAGAGTTGTACAAAAGGCCTAAAGATGAGGTGAGGATTTATGTTACATAAGCAGACAACCTCAAAATCCTATGGCTTGGTTGTTTAATTCTAATAAAGGAAATTGGTTAAGCTAAAGAAGATAGGCTTTGCTGTTGAAGATGGCCGTGCTGCCCACCATGCTAGCTCCAAGTTCCTTGTCGTGATGAGTTTAAGTTTTCTAGGGTGTTCAGTTATGATGTCAAATCAGGTGACTCAGTGGTTGTAGTTCTTTAAAAATTTTATGGGAGCTAGTCAAAGTTGGTTAGAGTGACACCGGTTAGGATCTTACGATTCCCTCATTCTGGTACCACTATTTTCTATTGGATTCACTTAGTCCAAATGAATTTACTAAACTCATCTTTAATGAGTTCCATACTTTCATTTAGACCGTGGGAAGCCTCGTTAGGAACCGTAGGTTACCTCCTCCGAAGGATTCCCGATCATACGATAGAGACGTCTTAATTTAATTTTAGTTGTTGTTTTGTGTGATGTTTGTGATTAAATTTTGAGTTGTCTCATATTTTGAATGTTGTGGGGGTGAATTTTATATTGGTTGATTTTTGTTTTGATTTTGGTTTTGGTTTTCTAGCTATCCTGATAGTTTTAGTTTTCCTACAGGGTGACATCGTTGTTTAGCATGCAAATTTTATAAGCATAAAAAGTGCAGTATGAAAGTACAAGAAAGATGGCATTATAAACTATAAAAAGCATACCTGGCGAGTCTTCTGATTCTACCACCTGAAACTCAAAAAGCATGTTAGAACATTTTATGTAAAGCGTAAAAGTAAAGTCAAAATGACATACCTAAACCTAGGTCATATCTTGGTGGGTCCCTATTAGTTTGAATAAGGATGATTTTTGTTAAGCAAAACATATTAAGTTTAGTAGACCTCCGAGGTATCCAACATTTCTAGAGGAAGAAGCAGGTCATTGCTTCCCTGTCACTACGCGGTGAAAAGTCTCAAGCACATTTAAACTTATTATGTTGCTTATGTTGACCTCACTTCTGGTTGAGGTTTAGTTTTTTCTCTTTAGTAACTTAAGGTCTAGCCATAGGACTTTTCTATTGACTATTCTTAGAAAACTAGACAAGGAACCCTCACCATTAGAAAATCCAAACTCTTCTCTACTCAACTTGAAGTTCCACATATTGGTCCAAACCTCTAGCACTTAGTAGGTGGGGTCATTATGGGGGAACTCAAGATGAGTCACCCTTAGGATAGCTAGACCTTAGGGTTGACCCTGGGTGTTGGTCTAGGGCTAAGGCACTCACTTGCAATCACTTACACTCACAATCACTCACTACCCTATACCCATAATTTCTAGGTTCTGGTCCCTTGATAGTTTTGAGAGACTCATGTAGGTGATCCCCTAAACCCCTTAGCCCTAGGCTAGGGTTTGGCTAAGATCACAATATAGAGGACCCAAAATGGGGTCCATTGGTCCATGGCTTATTGAGGGTCGTTGGCACTCCAACTCTACCAAGATACCCAACCTAGCCTTTTGCCCCAAAATTTCCCCAAATTACCTAGATACCCTTGGGACCCCAAATTTGGCCAAAATTACCAAATTTACCCAAAATACCTAACTTGGTTCAAAAATCATTTCAAACACCTTGAAAACACCCAAACTACCCAAAATCACCAAAATTGGCCAAATTACCAAAATACCCTCCTTAGCCCAAAATTCTAAAAATTCCAAAAAATCCCACAAATTCCCAAAACCTCTCAAAAATTCCCAATTTCATTTTTCTCAACTATCACATGACCCAATTTGACCATCTTTGATCAAAACCCTAAAATTGTCCTTCAAAGGCTCATATTTTCCCCAAATCACTCCAAATGTCTATTCAATTGGTCCCAATTTCCCACAATTTTAATTCAAAACTCAAATTATCCCTTGATGTGACAAACCTAGACAAAATCTAAGCTCAATTCGTCCATAATTTGAACCCAAGTTTGAGCTAAACCAAAAACCTAATTTTTGCCCCATTACTTGGTTCCACCAAATCAAACCCATAGCCCACTCAATTGGCCACAATTTGTGTTGAAAAACCTTCATAACATCCACATACATCAAAATTGACCTTCAATTGGCCTTGGTGAAGCCTCAATTTCATTTTATTTCAACCTAAGTTCAAAAAGCCCTAAATTTACCTCAAATTGACCATGTTTTAAAATCACACCAAATTGATGGCCTTGGCCAAAAAATTTTCACTCTATTACTTCATGAAAAATCTTCACAACATCTCCCTTGATCATTTCAACCATTCAAATTGGACTTAGCCCAAGGCTAGCCCAACCTAGACCCATGTCTAGCCCAACATGCCCAAATTGACAAAATTTCAAAAATCCCTCAAATTGACCTACCAATTGAACTCAAAATCACTTCAAACCTTCACAAAAAAATCTTCATAATAATCATCTACACAATGTTGATCAATCAATTGGGTCAATTGACATGGCTAACCTAGCCCAAACCCAAGCTTTGATCACTTGGACCCACATTGAACCTATGGATTAAAGATGGCCTAACTACCCCAAAGTCATCAAATTAATTCCCCCTCAGCCATTGGTTAGACCCTAAGACTAATCCAAATCCCATCTAACCCAAGCTAGATGAGCCATGGACCAAAAGTCACCCAAATAAAGGGATCTTATTTTCAAAAATATACATGCTTAAGATACTCTTACCAAAACTAAAACCCATTGCATTAAATTGCTTTGATAAATTCCCCTGGATGCCCTGAGCACCTAGCCACCTCCTCCTGCCATGGACGGCCCGCCTAGTCACCGGAGAAGCTCAAAACAAGAGCCACCCCCATGAAACATGACCCAAATCAAAATTAGAGGCCAGCTCAGCCAAGTTAAATTGTAGAGCTCCTCTGCCCTCCACCTAAGTAGCACAATGCACCCCCTAATTTGCCATGACAGCCACCCATTAGCCATTTTTATAAAAAGCACCTCCCACGGTCATGGAAAAGAGTGCTGAAAATTTCTTAGAGAGACCTCCCTAAACTGACCATAGAGCTTCCCTAAGATCCCCTCAGTGCATTCCAACTATTTTCCCTCACCAATTTCCACTGTCAGAGTTCAATTTCGAGCTCAAAATCTTGCCAGAAATCAGGACAGAGCACAATACACCTCCACAGTCTACCAAACGCAAATTAACATCACCCACACCTTCACAACAGTGAAGGAAGCTTAAGCCCCATCAAATTCCCCTCTCACAGAGCCTCTACCATAGCTCTAGACCAACACCCAAATCTGACCGTGATCAAAATCATACCTAGGCCTTACACCAAGACCAAAGACTCAATCCCTAGCCTCCTTGGATCATAACAAACATGCCAAGACTCTCTAATCAAAGCTTCACTTCTCAGACCAAAGGTATTGAACATCTCCTCCTCCCGAGCCTATTTTGATTCTGCATTTAATTAGGCTTAACTTAATTACATGATTACCGTATATATATGTTCGCCTCACTTAGACGAGTCCATATAATCAAACTTAAAGTGATTTGGTTGAGTCTAGGCTGAGATCTTAGGTTTTTAGTGTGGACGTTCACGGGATCACTCTATCGGGGATGATGATGGGGAGCCGCCCGATCGCGTGTGTATCGGATAGATGAAGGAGATCGAGCCGGAAAACATCTCCTTAAATGAACCGCGGGCCGAGTCAGCTGCAACGTGGATGGTGGCATCCAACCAGAGCGTGACATACATGCTTTCGGAGCTGCCTATTATCCAGTTAGCGCCGCGCATTTAAATAGATAAATAGGGATTTAAGAAATCAGAAAATGATCACTAGCTTTAAAAGTCCATATCTTTGTGTAGAAAAATCATAAAAATAAAATAAAAATACTCTCTTGTTGAGTGAACAGAGGAGAACAATGTGGAAATAATTTAGAGTCCATTTGATGCATAATTTATTTTTAATTAATTAACTACTGATTTGGATGTTTTAATTCTCCATGCATGTAGTAATCACACACGGCTCAAAATTTTAGCATGTTGTTACCTCTGTCTTAGGGAACATTCTCTGATTTTTCCAAAGTCAGAGGAGGTCACTAGACAAAGAATCATATTTTTCAAGTTTATGTACATTATTTACTTAAAATAATCATGAAAATTAGCATGTTAGCCAAAAAAATCCCAGAAAATTTTGGGAGGTTTATGATGACTAGAGAACCTTTAAAAAAAATTTCATGAGCCAACTCATTCAAAATACACCTTATCTTTACAAACCTTAAATAACTAAGATAATTAATTTTAAAAAATACAAACAACAAAATGACCTAATTTTTAATCTCTACTATTGTTTAGGATCTAGAGAACTCACCACAAAAATTCCAAAGCATTTTGAGTTCATTTGAAAACTTAAGTTGATTTTTAAAGATAAATAACATTCCTGGCACAAAAATAATTTTTAAAAATCAAAATATAACTTAAAAATTTATAAAACTTAGTTTTTTGAGTTCTCTATGATCAGGGGTATTTTTTAAAAATAACACAGAGTTTAAAATAAAAACTTGATTTTTAACATATTTTAAATATTTAAATAATTAAAAATCCATAAAAATATTAAAAATAATAAAATACATGGAAATTTTCTAAATTGCTTCCTAAGCATTTAGGAACAATTAGAATATTTTTTTTAATTTTATAAGTAAAGAAACTAAATTTCAAAGCTTAAAAATAATTTGTAAAGGCTAAAAAGGTTATCACTAAGAATAATTCCAAAAAATCAAATAAAACTCAGAAAAACATAAAATTTTCTCCTCTGAGTTCTCGGACCTCAGGATGATTTTTCAAAAATACAAAACTTAATTTTCCCCATTTAAAATACTTTATGTTTAATAAATAACCCAAAACTTAAAATAATTCTTAAAATTCAAATAAAATGCAAAAAATTATGAAATTTGGTCCAAAGGCTTCTCTGATCTAGGTCTACCCCAATAAAAGTTTCAAGAAGTTAGGATTTAACTTGGCCAAGTTAGAAATTTTCTTTGAAAAATCCTATTTTTACATGAAAATAATTATAAAGTTTAAATTAAATTTTCAAAAATCACATTTTCTCCTCTGATGTCTTAATTGAACCATGAATGAGGTAGGATAAAAATTTCAAAGTCATTTGAATTGAATTTGACAAATTATAAAGTGTTAGAGCATCAGGGACAAATGTGTAATTTTGGAAATTTAGCCTTAATTAACATTTAGGCTTAATTCAAAGAGTGAAATGGGCAGCCTCTGATCTTAATTAATTTATTTGGATGTTTGAATCAAAAGGAATTAATTGGTAGAAACCAACACAACTTATTTGATTGAAAAGATAAGTTAATAAATTTCTAAATTATTAAAATTTGGAAGTTTATTAAAATAAATGAGCCCATTACCTAAGGGTATGACCTTTGAAGTCAATAATTAATCAATACCCCAATTTGATTGTCAAATAAAATCCAAATCATGAATCATGACCACCTTAAGCTTAACCTTTTCAAAACTAACTAAGACACTCGCCTAGGTCTTAAGGGCTTAGTAGTGACTTAGGCTAAATCAAGTTTCATTTAAATGAAGATTGGAAAATATCATTGAAAATTAAGACATCTTTCAAACACTACAAGCCTAATTAGGACCAAAATTTGGCTAAGTGTTCCAATAACACTAACTTGCCTCTTTAAGGGTCTTCACCCACATAATCTTCAAAATTAAATTACAAATGATAATTACCTTACTCTTAGGGATAATGGAGACATCAATGCTCACTGAGCATTACAGGTTTTTACAGGATGAATTATTAAGCAACATGATAAGTTTAAAAGAACTCGGTATTTTCCACCAAGCAGCGAGAGAGTAGCACGGACCTGCTCCTTTCTCTGATATGTTAGATACCTTGGAGATCTACTAAACTTAATATATTTTTCTTGGCAACATCATCCTTAATTAAACTCCTAAGGACCAATCGTAGGATCCTAACCAGTGTCACTCTAATCAACTTTAACGTACCGCCATAAAATTTAAAGAACTTCAACCATAGGGCCACCTGATTTGACAGTATAACTTGACACAGAAGAAAACTCAAACTCGTCACGGTAAAGAGCTTGGAGCTAGCATGGTGGGCAGCACGACCATCTTTAACAGTAAAATCTATCTTCCCTAGCTAAACCAATCTTTCTTCCTTAGACTTAAACAACAAAGCCATAGAACTTAGAGGTTGCTTGCTTATGCAACGTAAATTCTCACCTTATCTTTAAACCTTTTGTATAGCCTGCTATATAATATAAGCCCTACCTCGCCTTAGGATTTCGAGATTGTCATTTGTCACGACCTAAATCCTCACATCTTTTAGGCTATTTGGGTGATTGTTTCACACGAATGTAAGCCCTAATTAATAAAATTGGTAGGATAAAATATCTAAATATTTCTCCTCAGAAATAAAGCCAAATAATAGGATAGACCGGGAAGTCATCGAGGTTCTCCTCTGGATCCATGACATCCCCTAGTTCTTCCTCGTTTAGACTCTACAACAAAATATTCCAAATTTGAACCAATCCCTTTCACACCTCTACTTCCGATTTCATTTGAAGGATCATACCCTTTGAAACTCATTGAAGATAATATTTCCTAATTTTTATCGAGAGTCTTCTTAGGTGACTTTGGTCATTAAAGATGTAATTAACTATAGGAGCTTGCATTTATAGGAAGCATGTCCGAACCCAGCTTATTATAAATCCTATTTATGCAAATAGGGGAACTTGTCTACAAATAAAATGGTTTTGCAGACCAAAGGGATGTCATATATTATTTAGTTTATTCGATCAAGCCTCATCCTCAAGTCTTGTGTTTATCCATCAGGATAGATACAAGACTCGAGGTACAACGCTCTTTCATTTAAACTATGAAAAATATGGGGTCAGTTTGATTTCATATTTTTCTAAAACTAAATAAATAAGTAAATTAAAACGTCCTTCCGAAGCGGGCGACGGGATTTTGATTTCGGTGACCGACAGCTTCTTAGGGGCAATTCTCCAACACAAAAATAGCACTGACAGCTTAATAACTCATCCCGTAAATACCTTTAATGCTCAATGAACATTGATGTTTTAATTATCCCTAAGAGTAGGGTAACTATCACTTGGAATTTATTTTGGAGATTATGTGGGTGAAGATCCTTAAAGAGGGGCAAGTTAGCATTATTGAAACACTTAGCCAACTTTTTTAATTTGGACTTGCAGTGTTTTAAAGATGTTTAATTTTAATTATGTTCACTTTTCTAATCCTTATTTAATCAAATTTGATTTAACCTAGGTCACCACTAAGCCCTTAAGGTTTTGGTGGATGTCTTAGTCATATATTTTGGAAGTGATTAAATTTTAAGTGATGATGATTCATTTTTCAAAATTTAATAGAACATCAAATAAGAGTGTTAGATTAGTGAGTTATCAACTTCCAAAGTCATACACCTAAGTCTAAGATCATTTAATTCAAGACTTCCAAATTTTAATAATTTAAGGAATTACAAATTTATCTCTTGATTATGAAAGAGTGAGGTTGGTTTCTACCAATTAATCCCCTTGTGTTTTAAATGTCCAAATAAGTTAATTAAAGTCAGAGGTTACCCTTTTTCTTCCTTAAATTAAGCCTAAATGTTAATTAAGGCTAAATTTTCAAAATTACACTTTTGCCCCCAAGGCTCTATCACTTCATAATTTGTCAAATTCAATTCAAATGACTTTGGAATTTTTATCCAACCTCACTCATGGGTAAATTAAGACATCAGATGAGAAAATGTGATTTTTCAAAATTTAATTTAATTTACATATTTTTTTAATGCAAAAAATAGTATTTTTAAAGAAAGTTAAATAACTTGACCAAGACAATGCCTAATCCCTTAAAATTTTTACTGGAGGAAGACTTAGATTAGAGACACATTGGTGCCAAATTTCATGATTTATTGAAATATATTTGCATTTTAAGAATTATTTTTAGTTTTGGAGTATTTATTAATTATAAAATATTAAATTTGGAAAATTAAGTTTTATATTTTTATTAAATCTCTCTGATGTCAAGGAACCCAAAGAAACAAATTTCATTTTTTTTTCTGATTTTCCTTTGAATTGTTATAATTATTTTAGTGAAAATTCATTTTTAGCCTTTAAAAAATTATTTTAAGCTTCCAAATTTAATATCTTCACATAAAAAATTAGGAAAAATACTCACATTGTTCCTAAGTGATTAGAAAACAATTTAAAACAATTTCATGAATTTTATTATCATTTTTTATTTTTATCATTTTTTTAATTATTTAAATACTAAAAATAGGCTTAAATATTTTTATTTTAATTACCATTTTATTTTTGGAAAATTTCTGTAACCCCAGAGAACTCCAAAAAACTAATTTTTATAATTTTTTTAATTACATTTTAATTATTAAAAATCATTTTAGTGTTAAAAGTGGCATTTAAATTGAAAAATCACTTTGAGTTATTAAATGAGCTCCAAATATTTTGATATTTTTATGTAAAGTTCTTTGAACTTTAAATCATAGTTGAGATTAAAAATTAAGTCATTTAGATGTTTGTGTTTCCCAAAATTAATTTTTTTTATGTTTTAGGGAAATTAAGTACATCTTAATGACTTAACCCATGAAATATTTTTCAAAAGGTTCTCTAGTTATAGTAAACCTTTCAAAATTTTCTTGGATTTTTTTAGATAACATGCTAATTATTATGATTAATTTATGCTAACGATAGATATAAACTTGAAAAAAATGGATCTCTGTCTAGAGATGCCCTTTGAGTTTGGAAAAATCAATGGATGTTTCGTAAGACAGAGGCAACAATATGCCAAAATTTCAAGTCATGGTGAGATGCCTACATGCATGGAGAATTAAAAGACTCAAAAGCATATTTAATTAATTAAAAATAAAATTTGCATCAAATAAATTTTAAACCATTTCCACATTATTTTCCTCTATTCACTGAGAAAGTAGGTATTTTTATTTTATTTTCGTGTTTTTTCTACACCAAGATATGTATGTTTGAAGTTAGGAATCATTTTCTGAATTATTTAAATCCCTATTTATCTATTTAAATGTGCGGCGCTGATAGATCCTAGGTGGCTTTGAAACTCCAGGCAGCGTGCTCCCATTCAATGTTGTCATCCATCTCAATGCTAACTCGGCCCGCGGTTCATGTATGAAGACGTTGTCCGGCTAGATCTCATCCATTGATGAGATAGTCACGCGATCGGACGACTGTCACTAATAGGCAATTGAAATAAATATGTAATTTTAATAACTCTTAAATAACTAATTATACTAATAAAGTTTCTAATGTGAAATTCAATATATAAGAAAGCATCCTTCTCCTTGTCAAGAAATTATAGTGAATGGATAAAGTTAATCATTTCAAATTGTATTGAGCCAAATAAGAGCATACCTATTCTTTACCCTTTGGTCCAGGCATAAAGAACATTGACTAATCCTATGCTTGGTTACTGAATCTGCGGCTAGGCTGGGAGGATACCGGCTCTCACTTCAGAGCTCCCACGTTCCCCTCGCCTGAGGGCTAGCATCTACACTTCAGCACCCAAATGATATGACCAAATTGGGCACTTTAGTCTGTCACTCTAAAATCTCCAATTCTATGCCCGATAATTTTATTTTCTTATTTATTTGTACCCAATTGCCAAGGGCTTTGAGCTTCCTAAATCTTGGATGTAATCTTCACTTTAGTTGTAAAGCTCAACATATTTTAACAAATCAATTGGCTAGATTGAAAGTAAATTAAGATCGAAGTGAAAAGATCAACACAACTTCTTTCACATTTTCCAGACTCAACCAATTCAAATCACCATCTCACAAATCTCAAGGCAAGGAGAAAGACAGAGAAAACTACTCAGAACTCATGGGGAAGACACAATAAAACTCAGAATTTATATATTAAAGCAAAGCCATACAAATTACAACAAGTAAATAACACTTATCTCTAATTCCACCCCAAGAAAAATCCTCTGAATCTCTTCTTTTCTTTATAGCACACAAAATTCTTCTTCAAAGCAGCAAGGAGGAAGAAATGTCTCACTTTCTCTCCACTCTTACAATCCCTCGAAAAATTCCTCACAATCTAACCCTAAATTAGACTCTCTACACACTATTGGAACTCTTGGACGTTGTTCAACTATTCTATTTTTTGGCCAAAATCATCTTTTAAAGTTGTAGAAGAGTTTTTCCAAGAGTTGCCTAAGCATCCCTCCAAAAATCATCCACATTCAATGCACCTTTTGAATTAACCGCTGATCTCGCCATCAGCGGCCTCGAGGGTACCGTAGGTGGGCCTTCTAAATTATTTGATATGGACTCTAGGGAAATTCTTGTCGTCAGCGCCGTTGGGCTCCATGTCGGCGCCCTAGTTCAATTCTTCATATTTTGGTCCTTTTCGCTCCAAATTCGCTCCTTTTTGCATCTTTTTGCTCTAATCACCATAATTCATCATACCTGCAACAAAACATCAAAAATATCTTTCTTTAAAGTGCAATATCATCAAAAATAGTACAAAATAAGTATGAAAATCTCAACATATTTTCCTTTGGTCAAAATCCCCTAAACTTAACTATTACTTGTCCTCAAGTAATTTTTGTACTACATAAAAGTTATGATCTATTGTAAAAAGTTTTAATTCAGAAAAACTATAAGTTTGATTTAATTAAATATCATAGTGATATTTTTAGAAAAAATTCAAGTAATTAAATTAACTCTGTAGGTACAAGATTATCCAGTTATTAAGTTTAAGAGTTCTAGTTTTCTATTCATTTCAAGAATGACTATATGTTGTAATATCAAGTCACTTAGAATATTCAAATGATAGGAACTTCATGAGAACACTACTAGTAAAAGATATAATCCAGAAATATATGTTTAGGAATGTATTTAGGTTTTCCCTTTAGGTAGGTCCAGTGAAGCCAATTTTTGTTTAGGCCTCTCCTCAAGCTTCTCCTCACTTTCATATTTTATTTTCTTTCTTTTCATTTTTCTTTTTCATTTGGATTTCTTTCAATCCTATATATTTTTATTTTCTTTTCAGGGATTGTTGTCAATCCTTTCTTTTTCCTTTTTCAAGTGAGGATTAGTATATCTGGATAGCCTATAATGATTTTGAACATCACCTTTCTTTCCCTAAATTTGAAACTCAAAGCATTCCTTTACCTTATAAATATTTCATAGCTTTTACATCGTTGAGTCCCAAAATTTTCTTCTCAAATGAATTTCCAAGATTCTTAACACTTCAAAATATAGTTTCCTTTACTCTAAATAGTTAACTATAATCTTATTCTCTTACACTAAATATCTTAATCTACAAAATTAATTTTCATTTGAAAAATATTCCTTTAAATCTACCATAATATTTAAATATTTATAAAATATAATTATCTGAATTAAATTCACAATATAAAATCATATTAATAATTTTTGAAAATATTTAAATTGAGAACATCTAATAGTTAATCTTTTTCTTCCCTCCCCCAAACTTAAATTTTTCTATATGAAATGATACAGGTGGAAAGAAAAAATTCTATATATAAATCATACCTCAGTATTTTAGGCATTTTCATCATTCTAAAATTTTTGCAGTCCTTCTCAAAATTTCTACTTCATCTGGTCTGTAACATTAGGAGCTTTTTATACATATAAATCATTAGAGAATTTGTTGGGTAATGAAATTTTGAAACAAGTACAAAACTAAACATTATACAAACACAATATTTCACTAACACATCCACAATACTAAAAAAACAATTAAAATTAAAATGCAAAATAAAAATCACATCACATTACAATTTAACAATTTTCAACTACCACACGAAACAATTATAACAATAATTAAAAATTATCCATTTGCAACATAAAAATAAAAATGAAAGTACAAACACACACAAACATCAATTTCTATTACAAAAATTACAAAAGTAAAAGTAAAAGTACATCAATTACTATCAAATGTCAAAATCCCAAACTATGTCTTCGTCAACTTGGTCAGCAGGTGGATTGTGCTGATACTGAGTATATCGGGGGCATTTAGGAAAAGAAACATCAGACTCACCTCTGTAGTGTCGGGTCTGAGCTTCGTAGTAAGCTATCTCAAAATCAAAATGTCTCTGAAGCTACTCATTATCATAATCATATCTACATTCTAAATCACCAATTCCTTCATTTATTAACTCTATACTCTTTCGCTGCAAGGTCAACTCACTCATTAAATCAGTCAGGGAAGGGGATCTAGAAGGTGGAAGGTCATAACTAGTAGAGGGGATATCTCTACTAGTAGAAGGTTCTTGACTCCTACTCCCAGTTCTCCATTTTTCAAGGGATTCATAAGTCTTTAAATTAGCTTTACTAATGGGTTTCATAGAGTAAACTCATTCTTCATCATCTCCAGTTTCCACTCCAGAAAGTTGGCAAAGTGCATAAATAAGGCCAGGATGTCCTAGACCTCCACTTGTTTCACTCCTTGTTGTAGTCAATATATTCTTAAAAATAATTCTCCCCACATTTATATTTTTATTATTCTAAATACAGAAATTCAAAATAGCTATATCTCTTGTTACCTCACTATGGTGATAGGTAGGTAACAAAGTAGAGGAAATAAAATAGTGTCACACTTTACAAGTGGCATTCAACATGGAAGCAGAAAAATTTACCCGTTCTCGTTGTTTTATCTTCATGTTCCTTTCCCATCAGTGAGAAAGTTGATGACATTATTCAGTAGGCTTTCCATTGTACTGAAGGTTTCATAATGGTCGGGACTTCATAAAAAGAGTTAATGCAGGCGACACTAAATTCAACAGAAAATCCCCACATTTGAACGAATCTGTCCTCAGAATAGAACACGTTGGCATAAAATTCTTTTACAATATTTGCAGCAGCCACTTTAGTGGTATAACAGAAGTTTCCCCACCCCCGTTTGGTAATAACTCGTTCCATTTCTCCTCCCGGACTCTCAAAAACTTGATCTTTTATACATTTCTTCCATTCAAATACTGAAGTAAATCTCGATTGAGCCTTCACATTGATGAAGCGAGACTCATGAAACTCAAGTCGCCTCTTTTATCATGGAGTCATTTCAATCGAATCAAAATTATAGAAAAATTCCAAAATATACTTCAAATATGCAAATAATGGCTTCCAAGAGTGATTTTAAGAATTTAAAACTAAATTCCATGAATTTCTTCCCAATATTTTCTTCACATTCTAAAATTTTTCGGATCTTCTCAATGAGGAAGAAATTCATGGTGAAAATCTAATATTTTTAGTTTGGAGTGAACTCTTACCAAGAGATGATCAAATCCGGTGTCTAAATGCTTTGAAATCGCTCCCAAATCCAAGATCTTCAGGCTCTAGATCGTAACTTTTATTTTTAAGAAGAAGGGGGTGATGAATAGTGGTAGTTGACTAGTCAAAATTGCGGTTAAAGGTGTTTTTCAGGGATGTCGCCATGGGCAAGATCTTTGGCGCCATCAGCAAGCTCTATTAGATTAATATCCCAAGTCTCGGGAAAAGTTCGCTGTCGGTGAGCTTCATTGAATTGGTTCAATTTCTAGATTTCTGTGATTTCAATTAATTTCAAGCCTCAACGACATCCATTCAATCATTATAGACATAATTTTTAAGTGATTAAATGATGTACTAATACAAATAAACTTTCACAACACAAAACACCACAATTATATAAAAATTCCAAGGGTTACATTATACGTTACACGACAAACCTAAGTTTAGTATTTTCTCAACCTTAACACATCAATTCAGCGTCGCAATCCAAGCCATAACACTCAAAATGCTGAAAATAAACATCATATGCTCAGTCTCAATTATACAGAGATCTAAAAGTAAAATTTGAAAGTAAAGCAAACACAAAGTTCAAACAAAATTGCACACATAGACAACAGGTAGCAAGGTAAATCTACTACTCTTCAGATTAAGAGCTAGATTCTCCTCTGAGATCAACCATTGATTGAACATGAACAAAGAGGTTATAGAAGGGTCGATATGAAAATTCTTCAGTAGAGTCCTCTTTTATCAATTTCATCTTTCTTATCAATCATATCAAACTATCTTCGATATGTTTAGAGTGAGAAAAATGTTCTTTCATTCTCCAGTCTAGATGATCGAAGAAATCAGAGATATTATTAATTGCATTCATAACATTTTATACCTCCTTCTCCAATTTCTTGATTCTGCGCAGGATCACTAGTGTATTGTCCGGAACTAAAGGTTGAATTGGCAGTCAATTCTGAAACGATTGATCTATCATAATAGTCATATCATTTTCATCTTCATTGACTGAGAATCTTTTAGTTGGGTCCAAAGGCTTTCAAGGTAGAAGTACATTTTCCCAATTCTCAGAAGATACTTGGAACTGACTGCAAATTAAGAAAATTGTTGAAAGATATCCAAGTCCATAAGTTGATCCATGAACGATCAGGCCCAGAACAGACTTCATAATAATCAATTTAATATCGATCGACAGTCCCATTTGGATGCAGTAATTCAGAATAACACTTTCCTTAGTAACTTTACTGATCCTCAACGTTCGCAATAGTTTTGCAGAAATGAAGAAGTGCCAGTGTTTAGAAATATGTTTTAGAAGTGCGCAGAAAAACTTAACATACCTGTTTTCTCTCATTTCCCAGTCTTCAGTTTCGTCCGTTAAATATTGATAGATCTCATTCATGAGGTCTCTTGTCGGGACAAAGTTGGAATAATGACAGACAGGAACATTGTCGATCATATATAACTCATTAATCAATGTAGGAGTAAAAGTTATCTATCTTCCTCGCACATAGATAACTCCCTGGCTGATTCCATGCAAATTAGCATAAAATTCCTTCACCACCGGAACAACTACGGTGGCTGTAGTGTAGCACAACACTTCCCATCTTCGTTCCACAATCATCTCATTAATTGCCATCGATGGATTATTCAATCCTTAATTTACAAATCGTTGTTCCTTGATTAATCTCCTTTTTGTCAGTATTTTGTTGAAGATTCGCTACGCCTCAGCACTAATGAACTTTCTCCGGTTGAACACTCGCATTCTATGGTTTTCAGGGGAATTGGACGCCATAGGGGTGAATTTGGCAGAGTTTCACTTCATTTTTGCGGAAATACAAACTTAGGAATTGAATTTTGAAGTTTAAAAGGAGTAACTCCCACCAAAAATTGCCGAAAACCATCCATTCAAACTCCAAAAACCGCCATCCCGCCGAAAACCGTCCATTCAAACTCTGGAAACCGTCATCCCACCGGTCTCGCCGTCGGCGGCGTCGAGGGCGCCGTCGGCGGCGTCGAGGGCGCCGTCGGCGGCGTCGAGGGCGCCGTCGGTGAGCCTTTAGAATTTAATTGCTTGGACTCTTTGGAAAAACCCGTCGGTGGCAGCGTCGATGGCGTCGTCGACGCCCAAGGTAAAAATTGCACAGTTTCGCTCTAGTCTAAATGCGTTCCCATTTTCTCTATGGATCCAATTTTTATGATGATTCAAGGGTAAATATGAGCTTTAGAGTTCAATACAACCACAAACTAATGATAATTTCAAATAAAACTACTATAATTGCAAAAAAAAATAAAGATAACTATGGGTTGCCTCCCATAAAGCGCTTGGTTTAACGTCGTCAGCCCGACCTATTCAGGTATTATTCAGGTTTACTAATCATTAAAACCTCTTTAAATTTTGATCTTTTACCCTCAAAATACAGTTTTAATCTGTGTCCATTAACTTTAAATCTATTCCCAGTCTTTTGATCTTCAATTTCAACAGCTTCGTAAGTATAAACTTGACTCACAGTAAAGGGTCATAACCAACGAGACTTCAATTTTCCAGGGAATAACTTCAGCCTTGTATTGTAAAGCAAAACTCATTGTCCTGGTTCAAAGTTCTTTTTGTTAATCTTCTGATCATGCCATAACTTTAGATTCTCCTCATAAATTCTACCGTTAATATAAGATTCATTTTTTAATTCTTCCAATTCATTCAATTGTAACAATCTCTTCTTACCAGCATCTTTCAAAATATAATTGAATTGTTTAATCGCACAATATGTTTTATGCTCCAATTCTACTAGTAAGTAACAAGTCTTTCCAAAAATCAGCTTGTAAATAGGAGTTTTATTAGCAATCCTGTAAGCCCATAATGCGGTATCCAGTCTAGTGGACCAATCTACTCTACTAGGGTTTACAGTCCTTTCAAGTATTTGTTTAATCTCTCTATTAGAAACCTCAGCTAACTCACTAATTTGAGGGTGATAGGCAATAGAGATTCAATGAATAGTATTAAACTTTTTGGTCAATCTCTGAATGTGTTTATTCCTAAAATGGGAACCTCCTTCAGTGATAATCATTCTCGGCATTCTATATCTAGTAAAAGTATTTTTCATTAAAAATTTTGAAACACTTTTAGCGTCACAATGAGGTAAATCTTGTGCTTCAATCCACTTTAAAATGTAGTCTGCTGCAATTAATATATATAATTTCCCAAATGAAGGAATAAATGGTCCCATGAAATCTAATCCCCAAACATCAAAGATCTCACCTTCTAACATAAAATTCAGAGGCATTTCATTTCTTCTAGATATATTGCCTACTTGTTGGCATCAATTACAAGCTTTTATGTATCTGTAAACATCTCTAAAGATAGTAGGCCAACGGAATCCAGCTTGTAAAATTTTATAAGCAGTTTTATCAATCCCAAAATGTCCTTCAAATTCAGAATCATGACATTTCTGAATGATTAGTTCAGTTTCTTCATAATGTACACATCTTCTCATAACAAGATCCTTACATTGTTTATATAAATAAGGCTCATCCCATAAATATTCTTTTGCGTCATGAATGAATTTTCTTTGTTGTTGTAATGTCAGCATAGGTGGCAAAATATCACTTACAATATAATTAACAATATCAGTATACCATGTTATTTTTCACTCATTAATATTATAAAGTTATTCATCCGGAAAACTGTCTATAATTTCATTATTGGTGTCAGATAATTCATGATTTTCTAATCTCGACAAATGATCAGCAATTTGATTGTCAGTTCCCTTTCCATCAATAACCACAAGATCAAATTCTTGCATCAAAAGTATCCATCTAATTAACTTTGGTTTGACATCCTTCTTTTGCATCAGATATTTAATAGCAGAGTGATCAGTGTTTACAACACATTTTGTCCCAATTAAATAAGATTTAAATTTATCTAAAGCATACACAATGGTCAGTAACTCTTTTTCCGTAACAGTATAAATAATTTGAGCATCATTAAGAGTTTTACTAGCGTAGTATATAACTTTAAAAATTTTTTCATACCTTTGTCCAAGAATAGCACCAATAGCATAATCACTAGCATCACACATCAGTTTAAATGGTTTCTCCCAGTTAGGTGAAACTATAATAGGGGCTATGATTAGTTTTTCTTTTAATAACTCAAAGGCATTTAAATAGTTTTTCAGTAAATTCAAATTTCTTGTCCTTTTCTAAAAGTTGGCATAGAGGTTTAGTAATTTTTGAAAAATCTTTAATAAAACGCCTGTAAAAACTAACATGTCCAAGAAAACTCCTAACCTCTCTACATTAGTAAGAGGTGTTAATTTAGATATAACTTGAATTTTTGCAGGGTATTCTTCCATACCATTTTCCAAAATTTTATGCCCTAACACAATTCCTCCTGCAACCATAAATTGACATTTCTCCCAATTTAGAACTAAATTAGTTTTTTTGCATAACTCCAAAACTTTTTCAAGATAATTTAAGCATGCGTCAAATGATGTTCCAAATACAGAGAAATCATCCATAAATACTTCCAATCCATCATTAATTAACTTACTAAATATAGACATCATACATCTCTGGAATGTTGCAGGTGCATTACATAATCCGAAAGGCATTCTTCGAAAAGAAAAAGTTCCGAAAGGACTAGTAAATGTTGTCTTTTCTTGATCCTCAAGACCAATAGGACTTAAATGGAAACTGATATATCCATCTAAAAAATAAAAATATTTGTGCCCAGCAAGTCTATCTACTATTTAGTCTAAAAATGATAAAGGGAATGATCATTTCTAGTGGCAGTGTTTAACTTTCTATAATCACTGCAAATATGCCACCCAATAACTTGTTTGGTGGGTACTAATTTATTATTCTCTTTTGTTTCAACAGTCACTCCTCCTTTCTTAAGAACACAATGAATTGGACTTACCCAAGCACTATCCGAAATAGGATATATAATTCTAATGTCCAACCATTTCAAATTTTCCTTCTTAACTACTTCTTTCATCATTGGGTTTAATCTCCTTTGTGGATTTAACTCTTAGTTGATATTTTTCATCTAGTATAATTCTGTGCATACAAATTGAAGGACTGATTCCCTTAATATCTGCTAAGGTCCAACCAAAAGATTTCTTATATCTTTTTAATGTATCCAAAAGTCTTTGCTCTTGCAAATCATTTAATTCTGAAGATATAATAACATGTAGTGTAGATGAGTCTCCCAGAAACACATACTTCAAGTGGTTAGGCAATATTTTCAACTCAAGTTCAGGTGATTTTATAATTGACAAAACTAGATTCTTATCAGCATTTTCTGTAATATCCAGCTTCTCAAATCTTCCTGAACATAATTTAATTCTTCATTTTCTATTTCGTCCAAAATAACTTCATCATTGTCTTCAAAATGTTCTTTTTCTTCAAAATGTTCTTTAAAATGCTCATTCAATAGATGTTCACTAATTTTCAAACGAAAACATTCATTATCTCTTTCAACAGCAGGGTATTTCATAGATTTTGCAATGCTCAAAGTCACTTCTTGATCATTAACTCTCATAGTTAGTTCTCCTTTTTGAACATCTATCATAGCTTTACCAGTAGCTAAAAACGGTCTCCCTTAAATGATAGGTATTTCTTTATCTTCCTCCATATCTAAAATAATGAAATCCACATGAAAGATAAATTGATTAACTTTTACTAACACATCTTCTATAAGTCCCTTAGGATATGTAACTGAATGATCCGCTAACTGAAGATTTATAGAAGTAGCTGAGACATTTCCTAATCCTAATCTTTTGAAGATTGATAGAAGCATAAGATTAATGTTGGCTTCTAAATCACATAAACCTCTTCCATAAAATTTTTCACCGATAGCACACGGTATAATGAAACTACCTGGATCTTTTAATTTTTCTGGAAGCATTTTCTGAATAATTGCACTACACTCTTCGCTAAGTGCAACCGTTTTATTATCAGTGAACTTCCTTTTCTTGTTCAAAATATCTTTCATAAATTTCACATAATTGGGCATTTGCTCTAAAGCTTCTACGAAGGGAATATTTAGCATTAATTTCTTAAGAATTTCCAAAAAACTTGGGAAATTGTTTGTTATGTTTGTGTTGCTTCAATCTTTGAGGAAACCGTGGTGGAGGTTTCTCCACAGTAATTTTCATTGGTGTAAGTGGATATTCTAAATCTGGGTATTCATGATCCTTTTCTTTTTTTGTATCCACTTTTCTTTTTCAGTTTCTGTTTCTTTCTGTACTCTTGTTTCCAATTCTTTTCCATTTCATAATTGTATCGCTTTTATTTTTTCTTTTCCTTGATCTTTAGGATTTGGTTCCACGGTACTAGGAAAAGTTCCTAATGTTTGGTTATTAAGCTCAGTAGCGATATGCCCCAATTGATTTTCAATATTCTTAATAGCACTTCCTTGATTTTGTAACTGATTTTCTTGAATTAGTAATTAATTTCCTTGATTCTGTAATTGTTGACTCATGTTTAATATCATTTCTTCTATAGACAACCTCTTTTCCTTAATTTGAGTGTTATTGTTAAATCCTAGATGATAAGAAGTCTATAATTAACATTTCCTTGGTTGGATGAATTTCCTAATGGGTTCACTGGGTTGTTCACCCATTGTTGATTTGTAGAAGGATTGTTATTTCAATTAAAATTTGGATGATTCTTCCAACCTGGGTTATAATAGTTTGAATAAGGGTTGTCGGGTCTACTATTAATAGCATTTTAAGTCTCATATGGAGGTTGACCATCCATAAATTTTCCAGATGAATTTTCTTCCATCATAGTAGGTGTTGGAGATTAATTCATTCCACAATGATCTAATTTTTTTGATATTGCAGCAATCTGCGAAGCTAACATAGATATTGCATAAGAATTGTGGATACTAGCTACTCTTTTAGGATTTACCCTTTCGAAGGGCCATTGAAAATTGTTGGTAGCCATCTTTTCTATTAACGAATAAGCTTCGTCAAAAGGTTTTGACATTAAAGAACCACCAGCCGCAGCATCTATAATCAATCTAAGTGATCCCACTAATTCATTTTAAAAAGTTTGAATTATCAACCAATCTGGTAACGAATGATGAGGGCACTTTCTAAGAAGATCTTTAAATCTCTCCCAAGCTTCATATATCGACTCTCCATCAATCTGATAAAATGATGTTATGTCATTTCTAAGTTTAGTCGCTTTGGATGGAGGGAAATATTTGGATAGAAATTTCTGTGAAAGTTCTCCCCAAGTTCTAATAGATCCTGGTGCTAACTAATTTAACCATATCTTAGCCTTATCCTTAACTGAAAAAGTAAAAATTATAAGTCTAACAATATCGTTCGAAACTCTTTCATATTTAAAGGTAGCACACAGTTCTAAAAACTAGCGAGGTGTAAATTAGGATCTTCATTTAGTGTACCTCTGAATTGATTGTTTTATACCATTTGGATAATAGCAGGTTTAAGCTCAAATGAATTAGTAGCTACATCAGGATTTTGGATAGATAAGTGAATTTCATCTGCTGTAGGATTTGCATAATCTCGTAGAGGTCTAAGTTGGTGTTCATTTTCTATTCCTTGATTGTTTATGTTGTTTTCCATTGTGTCAGGATTTCTAGGTTCTCTTCTTATTCTTCTAATTCTTCTAAAAGTGCGTTCTAATTCTGAATCGTAGGGTATTTCTCCTATTTGGCACAATACAATTTGAACTGATTCACTTTATCTATTCACCATAATTTTTTGACAAGATGAATGATGCTTTCTTATATATTGAACATGACATTAAAAAATTTATTAGTATAATTAGTTATTTAAGAGTTATTAAAATTACATACTTATTTCAATTGCCTATTAATGACATATAAGCAATTTGAATTCCATTGTTGCAATTAAGTATTGCTTTTCTAAAATCTTAGTTCGTAGTTTTAATATTATTCCCTGTGGGATCGATATCTAGGACTCCATTAGAGCCCTATATTACTTGAGCGATATGTATACTTGCGTTGATAAGTGTGACTTTACCATTATTGAATATTTTATATATACATATTTATCGAATCTATAACTGTTATTAAGTTTTTGTTGTCGTTGCTGAGGAAATAAATCTTTTAGCAGCAGTATTAAATACTTATATTGTTAAGCATATATAAAGTCGCTATCACCTATCCCGAGAAAATTGTTGATACTTTATAACACGGCCTTAGACGACTCTCTTGGAGCCCTATTAGCTCAGGTCAATGAAAAGGGTAAGGAAAATGAACTTTACTACTTGAGCCGACGCCTAATACCGATGAAGGTAAAGTATCCACCTATTGAGAAGCATTTTCTAGCTTTAATTTTTGCCGCCCAAAAGGTTAGGCATTATGTGCTCTCTCATAAGATTTGATGACCCGACCAACACTTTTCAGATGTTTATCATGATGTTCAATGAGTTTATTGCAATTCAATATAACTTTTGTGCCTCTTTAGAAAATTTTCTCACAGCGTACCCACTTCCAACTGGGTCCCCACTCAATGATGAGCTATAAGATGAACAAATACTGCAAATAGCTTCCAATGCTAGCATTGGAAATGTATTTTGATGTAGCTTCTTCAGCCAAAAAGGACAAAGGATCAAAGATGGTTACATCGAGCAGAATATGAAGAATTGATCACTAGATTGGAATGGGCAATCTTAATGGACGTAACAGACATTGGCATCTACGACAACTCACAACTTGTCATCCAACAAGTTGCTAGACAAAATAAAATTTTGAAACCAAGGCTAGCAAAATGCCACCAGTACACATTGAAGCTGTGAGAGCAAATTCCAAATGTGACTATATTGGATTCCTCGGGGAATAACGCCCATACCGACGCTTTAGCTAAACTTGCTAAGGAAATGACATGTTCATTAGAGGATTCCATCAACATTACAGTACAAGGATGTCAGGTTCTATCTCGGATTGACCTCGACAATCTACACAAGCTCAGAAAAGAAGAAGAAACAACATTTGCAGTTGCTGACATCAACGAAGATTAGTGTGAGCCATTGATAGAATATTTACAGATAAGAAAGCTTCCAAAAGACATGTCTGAAGCATATCACATCACGAGAAGAGCTATGTCATTTGCTCTAGCGGGTGATGTCCTCTACAGAAGATTATTCGATCAGATGTGGCTGTGATGTGTAAGTAGAGACGAAGCACAGAATATCTTCAAAGAAGTACATGTCGGATTGTGTGGTGCTCAATATTCAGGGCCAAAAATGATAATGAAGTTTAAGAGACTCAGATATTATTGGCTAGCAATGTTATTTAATTGCATGGATAAGACTAGAAGATGTCACCTTTGTCAAGTGCATGGGGTAAACTTACACCAACCTCCGAAAGTATTACACCCAACTATTGTCTTATGGCCATTCGAGTGTTGAGACACGGACATAATAGGTCCAATAGACCCTCCATCCTATAAGGAACATATATTTATGCTTGGCTCTACGGATTACTTATCCAAGTGGGTAGAGGTAGTGTCATTACGAGATGTTACAACACATCATGTTCTCCAATTTTTTAAAAGCTAAATCGTCTGCCATTTTAGTGTACAACGCAGAGTGATTTCTGAAAATGGGACAGCCTTCAAAAGCACAAATATTAACAACTTCATCAAACGACATGGGATAGATTGGAGATACTCTATGATTTACTATTTCATAGCAAACGGACTAGCCGAGTCCTTCAATAAGACACTCATGCAAATCTTAAAGAAAATATTGGACTAGAACAAAAGAGACTGGCAGAATAAATTATTAGAAGCTTTATGGCCTACTGGACAACATTCAGAACTCACACTCAATGTACACCCTATGCACTTGTGTACGCGTCTGAGGACGTACTACCACTAGAAGTCCAGACACCGTCTCTCAAAGTCGTTATTGCCAACCAAAAATTCAACAGAAGAAAGTGCAAAGCTCGGACTGGAAGAATTAGAAAGTCTAGAGGGAAAATGATTAGAAGCACGACAACATTTGCAGCTCTACCAAGCAAGTATGGTGCAGGCTCATGAAAAATTGGTCGCCAGAGCGCATTCAAATTTGGTGACCTCATTCTTGTTCTCAAAAGTCCTGTTCTTGCACACCTCAAGATAAGTGGAAAATTCGAACCAACTTATGAGGGACCATTTATCATAGAGAAGATTTATTCTGGAGGATCTTACCAGCTGGTGGATTTTTGAGGTGAAAGACCTATGATGCCGGTTAATGGCAACTTTTTGAAGACATATTACCCAATGTGACGTTACTTAAAATCAACTCTTTTGAAATTTTGGTTGTTCTAGGGTTATTTATTTGACCAAGTGTATGTGACTGGGTCAAAAATTTTGTAATAAAATTAACCTCGATAAATGAAAATTTTGAAAGTTTCTCACTTTATTTCTCTTCTTTTATTTCTAATTTTGAAATTTCATTAAATTAAAAAAAATGAAATAATTAAAACTTGCATCTGTATAATTAAAAAATAATTTTTTTATGAAATACTTTATTTTTTTGTTATTTTTCGTGTTGAATTTCAACGCATTGATGTTTTTGTCTTCAGCAGAAAAATGTCAGGACAAAAGGTGATATTCCCCTTTAGAAATGGCTTGAATCTCACTCTAAACAGAGAAAGGGCAGCTCAGGGTGGCATCATAGACTTTGACTTAGACTTCAATCAGGTCAACTATGAGGGTCCCCTGATGGACATAGTAAGTCGCTAAGAGAAAAAAGGATTACCGTCATTGCTAAAGATTGGTATCAAAGAAGACTCCTCACTGAAGAGGAAAAAAGTGTTAACACAACAAAATCCGATGGAAGGGACTAGACATTTGCCATCCATGATAACTACACTGACGAGAAATTTAATCGGCCTTGATGAAGAAAGAATGCCAGATGCGCCACTAAGAAAAACTCAATGCAATAACGCTAATTACCGTAAGCACAAAGCCTTCTTATGTGAGGAGAAGAGACGTATGAAAGGGACAAAAAATACACTCACCCCGATTCCTGAGGGGAAAATTTATGATCCCTGCATGAGAGGAATTCTTGTCCTGGAGTGTGTTTTAGTAGGTCAGCTTGATCAGGACCTCACTCCACAGAGGACAGATAGACAGTTTTTATCTCCTTTTGTACTATCTCAGAGCATCATATATGATATTTACTCTGCATATGATGTTTATGATATATTCAGCGTGTTGTCTCTTTTGATATTTCAGCATGTATATAGTCTGTAACACCTGTTTGAAGCAAATTAATGAAATTTCTTTCAAATTTCAACATATTCGCCAAATTGCCCTTTTTGTGTGATTAATAAGGAGTCGTGTAACCATATGTTGGTTCTGAATTATAATGAACAAAGAACAATATAATGAAAGTCTGACATTAAAATTTAAATTTATTTTTGAAAATCAACCAACAAAAACTAAATTTTGAAAATATATTTTGATAATTAAATGTGATAAAGATAATAAGAAAAGAAAATGATAGATTTGGTGAGACTGTTCCTCTTAGGTTTGAGGTTCCTCACTCTCCGCTTGCAGAACACGAAAGTCTTTGTCTGCACAAATTTGTCACGATCCCCACAATATCTCAACATTCTGAAATCTCTATAGCCCCACAAAATCTCAACGTTCTGAAATCCATATATCTTCACGTAATCTCAACATTCTGAAATCTCTATATCTTAATGAAATCTCAACATTCTGAAATCTCTATATCTTCAAGAAATCTCAACATTCCAAAAACTTTGTATCTTCACAAAATCTCAATGTTCTGAAATCTCTATATTTTCATGAAATCTCGACAATCTAAAAATTCTAGGGCAGTACCTAAATTTTTATTCCCACGACATTTTAGAGTTTGAGGATGCTCAATCTGATACCGCATTGCTTTAGAAGCCCTTTCAATCACAACATTTCAAATGAAATTCCAAGGTCGGTGTAATGTCGTTCAATTCCTTTAAATTCCCTAAATTTTCCACCTTCCTTCCAAGAAATTTTCTGCATCTATGAAATTCCAGGGTCAGTGCAAGGTCGTCTCATTCCTTTAAATTCCCTTAGTTTCCCACCTTCCTTTTGAGAAATTTTTTACATGAAATTCCAGGGTTGGTGCAGAGTCGTCTGATTCCTTTAAATTCCCTAAATTTTCTACCTTCTTTTCGAGAAATTTTCCGCATCCATGAAATCTCAGGGATAGTGCAAGGTCATTTGATTTCTTTAAATTTCATATAATTTCCACCTTTCTTACGAGAAATTTTCTGCAGGATCGGTGCAAGGTCATCTGATTCCATTAAATTCCTTAAATTTTCCGCCTTCCTTCGAAGAAATTTTCTGCATCCATGAAATTTCAAGGTTGGTGCAGGGGTGGTCCAATTCCTTTACATTCCCTAAATTTTCCACCTTTCTTCCGAGAAATTTTTCGCATTCATGAAGTTTCAGAGTCGGTGCAAGGTCGTCTGATTCCTTTAAATTCCCAAAATTTTTTACCTTCCTTCCGAGAAATTTTCCGCATCCATTAAATTCCAGGGTCAGTGCAAGGTGGTCGGATTCCTTTAAATTCTCTAAATTTTGCACCTTTCTTCTAATAATTTTTCCACATCCATGAAATTCTAAGGGCGGTGCAAGGTCATTCGATTCCTTTAAATTCCCTAAATTTTCCACCTTCCTATCCAGGAAATTTTTCCACACTCATAAAATTCTCGGGCTCACTACTTAAATTATGATGCCCTTCTTTCGACGTCGGTAGATAAATTCTGATTCTATTTTTAGGTTGATACCTAAATTTCAAGTGCCATCTCGGGGTCAATACTTAAATTTTGATTCCCTTCGTTTGAGATCGGTACTTAAATTCTGATTCTCATTCTGGGATTGATACCTAAATTTCAATTCTTATCTTGGGGTCAGTATCTAAATTCTGATTCTCTTCTTTAGACTTTAGTACCTAAATTTTGATTCTTTTTTTGGGGTTGATACCTAAATTTCAATTCCCAGCTCGGGGTCAGTACTTAAATTCAAATTCCCTCCTTTTGAGGTGAGTATCTAAATTTTGATTTTCTTTCTGGGACTGATACCTAAATTTCATTTCCCATCTCGGGGTCAGTACCTAAATTATAATTCCCTTCTTTCAAGGTCAATACCTAAATTTTGAATCTCTTTTTGGGGTCAGTATCTAAATTCTGATTCCCATCCTCTAAAACTATTGAAATAAAAATCAAAGTTTCCTAACAATCAAATTGACATTGAATTTGACAGTGACTATCATTCTTCTTTTCCTGATGGACATTTTTAGAATTCCTTTCCATTTAATCCCCGACGAGAGTGCCAAATCATCAATTTCGATCAAATTTTTACTTGTTGATTCCCCAGTGAAAAAAATTGTCACTCAATTCTACATTCTATTCTAGGCATGTTGGCTTAGATGTTTTTGTTGGTTCATCTCTTCGGTCAACGCCAATACGTGCGGTGTACTTGCCCGACACACCACACCTTTTGGGAGTCCATTTGCTAAACTCACTTTTGGTTGAGGTCTAGTTTCCTCCTTAATAGACATGGGTGTAGCCATATGACTTTTCTATTGACTATTCCTAGAGGACTAGAAAAGGAACCCTCATCATTAGAAATTCAGAACTCCTCTTTACTCAACTTGAAGTTCCACATATTGGTCTTAACCTCTAGTACTTAGTAGGTGGGGTTAATATGAGGAAGCTCAAGGAGAGTCCCCATAGGATGGTCAAGCCTTAGGACTAACCCTTGATGGTCTCGTCTTGTTTAGGCTAGCTTTCACAGACTACATTTTTTTTTTACACACCCCACACTTGATTTGGTCTCCTTTTGGAAAGCTCATGTGGACCCAAACCCCTAGCCCTAGGTTAAGAGGGTTAGGACCAGGATATTGAACATCCAAAGTGAGTCCTCATATGGTTCTCATGACTTGGAAATGACATCATGGCTTACCTACCCACTCTAGCCTAAACTTTCATTAAAGTTGCCAAAATACCCCTACAACCTTAATTTTTTACAAAATTCCCAACATTGTCAAAATTACCCAATTTTTTTTTAAAATCATTTCAAAAAGCTCTCCACTACCCAAATTGATCAAAATTCACCAATATTCAAAAATTCCCAAAATATCGCAAAAAATTACGAAAATGCCCCTCATGACCCAAACTTTCTAAAAATTCCAAAAATTTCTAAAAATTCCAAAGTCATCTCAATTGTCCCCAAAATCAATTTGAACCACTCCTATAGACCCAATTTGGCTAAATTGATCCATTTTGACCAAAAGCCCCAAATTGTCCTTAAAGACCCAATTTCCCGAAATTAGCCCCAATGTCAAACAAATTGACTCCAATCTTTCCCAATTTCAATTCCAAACCAAAATTCAATATACCTGATACCAATTTAAACAAAATACAAACCCAATTTGACCCAATTGCAGCTCAATCTCACCCAAATCAAAAAGCCTAAATTTTGCACCAAATTGGTCATATCCCCAAATGTCACCAAATTGAAAGCCATAACCCCAAAATTTCCACCTAACTTCTTTTCAAAATACTTCATGAAAATAAACCAAACCAAGTTTAACCATCAATTGGGCCATATCCAAGCTCTATCCTAACACAAAACCAAGTCTAACCCAAAACCTCCAAATTGACCCTATGTCCAAATTCCACCAAATTCACCTTCCAATTCAATTCAAATCACTTGAAATCCTTTCAAAACTCTTCATAACATCTCACTACACCAAGTTAAACATATAATTGACCCAAATTTTGATCAAAATCCAAAATTTACCCAAAAGCCAACATGATAAATTTCCTCTCATCATCCATTTAATTAAAATCATTCCCAAAGTTATAAATCCATGATCAAATCATTCCATCTTAAGTCTCATGAAAAACACCATCAAATTACCCCCATAAAATCTAAAAATCCCTTTTCATGCAAATTGACCAAGCCAAGGACAAGCCATGAAGCCATCCTCAAGCTTAATGGCAAAAGGAGGAGCCACTTTCAATCCTCCTTAAAAGAAATTTTTAACCACTATAATGACTCTCACAAACCCATGCTTAACCAAATCTCTTGGATGGAGACCTCTCCAGACTATTTCAGCTGATCCAGCTAACCTTGGTCATCCATGGGGAGTCACTCAAGCCATTTTCATGGAGCTAAACCCAACCTAAACCCAAGTTGACCCAAACCACTTTCCACTTCAATTAATCACCTCTACCCATGCACAAAATCAATTGGCTTCACATTTTCCCACCATTAATCATCCTTAGTGGGATGGAGACTTGCCCTGCGAAAAACCCAAACCCGAGAGCTCCACCTTGGCAAAAACTCAAAATTGAACCCATCTGATGTGTCCCAACCCAATTGAACATTGAAACCTTTCTTCCTTCCACCTAAGCAGCCTCCCAGCCTCCTCATCCATCCATGGCAGCCACCATGGCCTCCCTTATTTAAACTCGTCCTCTCATGAACAAAACGGAGATGTCCAAATTCCTGGAGGAGACTCTGTTAAATTGTTGCCAGAGCCTTCCCTAGCCTTCCTAAGCTTAAACCAACACCTTCCAAGCTCTCTCCTCCATTAACCAGAGTCAATTTCTCCACCCTAATTTGAGCCTAAAACAAGACACCTCTCCAAAATCCACCAAATCCAAATTAATTCACCCACACCATCCCCTGGGGAAAAGAAGAAGTTCCCTACTAAAAGCCCCATCACCATACCACCCTAGCATAGACTTTCATCAACACCCCAAATTAGCCTCGATTGATTTCACACCAAGGCAATTCACCTTAGCCTAAGACTTCATCTAGGAGCTCTGTGGACTCAACTCAAGCTTATGGAGTTACCCAATCAAACCGAGCCTATTTTAAATTTTCATACATATAGACTGGATCTAGGACTTGATTATTCATATAGATGTGTTCTCCTAATCTAGACGTGTCTATAGAAATAAACCTAAAGAGATTTGGTTATGGAGGGAGAAATTAGGGTTAGAAGGTGGATGGTTCACGGGTTGGGAACTTGGGGATGATGAATGGATGTCGTCCAATCCCATTTGTATCATTTAGAAATTTGAGATTGTGTTGGATGAGCAGATGGAACGATGAGGTGGGACGTGTGGCTGCTGAGTCAGAAGGCGACGTCAAATAGCATAGCACCGCGTAGTCGTTCAGAGTCGCCGTAGGTTGAAGTGGTTTCGTGTGGTTTTAATAGAAAAATATGGAATTTTCTGATTTATTTAAATACCAAAACTTTGAAAATCCATGTCTTTTCATAGAAAAATTATAAAAATAAAATAAAAATACCCACATGCTTAGTGAACAGAAGGGAATAATGTGGAAATGATTTCATGTTTGTTTAATGCATGTGTGATTTTTAATTAATTAAATAGTGTATTTCTTATTTTTATTCTCCATTTGCATGGACATTTCAACATGACTTGATTTTTAGGGCTTTGGCTCTCATTGTCGTGAGGGATCTTCCCTAATTTTTCCATGGTCATGAGAGATCTTCAGACTCTCTATTTTTCAAGTATGTCATGTCAATTTTGGTAAAATAATTATAATAATTAAAATATTAATCAGAGAAATACAAAACCTGTATTGGTAGGTTCAATGTGGTCTGAGGACCCTAGTAAAAATATAAACTTTGTTTTACTCATTAAGAATAAACCTAATTATCCCGAACACCTAAAAATGAAAGAAAATTAAATTACAATAATTAAAAATATAAATGGCATAAAAATCATTCTTCCCTGCAATTTAATGTCAGAGGAGCTTCCCATAAAAATTTCAAGTCAATTGGAATTAATCTGACCTCTAAAACGAATTAAATAGGTAAAACTACATTTTTGGCACTAAAATAATTATAATAATTAAATATCTACTCAAAAATTCTCCAATTTGGTTTTGGTAGCTCTTTATGACCATAGGAACCTAAAAAAATAAAAGTGGAATTAAAATAAATATTTCATTTTTTAAGTCATTTTTAAATAATCAAACAATTAAAAATTAATTAAAAATCATAAAATTTACAAAATTGTAAAAGCACACTAAAATGTCACATTTAGCTTCCTTATCACTCGAGACCAATTAAAATAATTCTCCTAATTTTTTAAGTCAAGATATTAAATTTTAAAGGCTTAAAATGAATTTTCTTTAATTTTCCACCAAAATAATTGTAATAATTAAAATATAAACCAAAAAAAGTATGAAGTTTGTTTCTTTGGGTTTCCTATACTTGGAGAGATTGAAGAAAAATATAAAATTTAATTTTCCATTTAAATAATTTTTTATATTTAATTAATACACAAAACAAGCAAATAATTGTACTAAATAAATTAAACATCTAAAAATCCTGAAAATTGGTCCAAGTGGTCCTCTAGTCTAGGAACCTCTAGTATTTTTCTTAAGGACAAAGGTTATTTTTTTGTTGATTTATTGAATTTTTATTAAAAATCCCTATTTTTTGCATTAAAATAATTATTGAATTAAATAAATTTAGAAAAAAATTACAATTTGTCCTCTAATGTTGTAATTAACCCATGAGTGGCGTAGCATAAGAAATTTAAAGTGATTTGGGTTTTAATTTAACGAATTATAAGGTGTTAAGGCCCTAAGGGCAAAAGAGTAATCTTGGAATTTAAGCCTTAATTAATATTTAGACCTAACCAAAGGGTAAATGGGTAATAAATGATCATAATTAACATGTCTAGATGATTGAAATATAAAAGGGATAAATGATAGTAAAAAAATTTCACTTTGGTCTCATTAAGGATAAATTTGTAATTTCTTAAATTGATGAAATTCAAAAGAGTAGTTAAACAAGAAGATATTGAGGTTGGGTGCTTCGACTTTAGAAGATCATAACCCAGTAATTTAAAACCCTAATAAATGGTTTTAAAATGATTTATGATTCCAGATAAGGATTAAAAGCATAAATGTTTACATTTTTCTTAAAATTACAAATCCACCCATTTAGTTTTAAGGGCTTAGTGGTGAATTAGGCTTAACGAAAATTTTGTCTAATGAGGTTTAGAAGATGACCTATAAACAATCTTAAACCTTTTTAAAATACTACAAACCCATATTTAAAAATAAAAAAAAGTTTGTTAATTAAGTCAAATTTCCCTTAAGGGTTTTTACCCGTATAATTCGTAAGTGAAACATCAAATGATAATTACCCCCATATAAAGGGATAATCAAAACATTAAGGCTCATTGAACATAAGGGTATGAATTGGGCGAACCACATAGAAAACATAATAAGACCAGAATAAACTCGAGATGATTCAAGGGACTGTGAAATGTCTAGGGTATAACATAGGACATCTTCATGATCCTTTGGGAATCTCGGAGGACACTTAGACATACTATGATTTGCTTGATGTCGTCATCCCTACAGATGAATAAATTGGACCCATCAGGGTATGACATAGGGTTTGGCAGATATATCTCAAATTTGTATTCTCTGCTTTTTCGACAAGTATGTTTTAATTTATGCAAAATTATATATATGCATTGCAAGGACCGATCTTTCATGTGGAGGAACGGGAAGAATCGGTAGGCACGCTTTTAAGTTATTGTATTATAATTTACTTTTATTTATTTTTCTGTACCTCTTGTTTCCTAGATATAAACTTGCATGTTAAACAACAAAGTCATCTTGCATGTCAAAACTAAAACTTTTAGGATAGCCACAAAACTGAAATCAAAACCAAAATTAAGAAATCTAAACAAGATAAAATCCACCGCCACAACAGTCAAATATAAGACAACTCAATCATTAATGACAAATAAAACAAAACAAAAATTGTAACTAAATTAAAATGTCTCTATCTGATGAACATGAATCCCTCGGAGGAGGTAACCTACGGTTACTAACGAGGTTTCCTACGATCTAAATGAAAGTATGGAACTCATTGAGTTGAGTTTAGTAAATTCATTTAGACTAAGTGAATCAGAAGAAAATAGTTGTATTAGAATGAGGGAACTGTGGGATCTTAACCTGTGTCGCTCTAATCAACTTTAACTCCTCTCATAATAATTGAATTTAAACTTGTCATTTAAATATTTAAACCTTAGACTTTAAGAATATTACTTCACCAAGGAGCCTAAAGCTAGCTTTGTGGTCAACCTTCTACAACTACGATCTGCAACAGCACAAGGATCCGCAACAACACATCTTTCTTTAAAAATTCAACAACAAGCCATAGGATCTCGAGGTTATTGGTACGTCTAAAAAATGACTACTTTTTCATATATATTTTATACTCAATTTCAATGATTTTTAATGATGTTACACTTTAAAGGAAGGTGCAATTTGGAGCAAAAACGAGTAAGAAAGAAAATTCTATCATGGCACATTTCGATATTTCTTTCTATGTTTAATCTATTTACACTTCTCACACATTTTTGAATGAAATTACACTTTAAAGAAAGGTTATTTTCATGTTTATTTTGTATGTCTATCTGTTAGGAACGAAACACAACTGAAAAGGGGTGAAATAGAGCTAAAATCGAGCCAAATAGGGCGAATTAGTGGAGTTGTTGCAGACCGGCGTCGAAGGTGCCCAGACCAGCACCGATGACACCCAGACCAATGCAGACAGCACCCGAGAAGGTTATAGACTGATTTTTGGTTGATTTTGATGTTCTAGAAGGCTCCCAAGTGATTCAAACACTCCATGAAGTGATTTAATGCATCTAGACACTTGGAGAAGGCTCTTGAATGAAGAGACATGTCTTTTGGATGAATAAATTTGTCTCTTGAAAAAAAGGAGGGAATTTGTGTCTCTATAAAATTGAGGGCTTGGCACCTCTCATGTGCTTGTGTGAGGGTTTGTGTGTGTGCGTGCGCGCGTGTGTGTGTGTGCGCGCGCGCGCATGCACGTGCGAGTGTGTGTGAGTGTGTTGTAGAGTAAATTCTTGCGTATGGAGAGGATTTTCTTGAAGAATTGTAAGAGGAGAAGAAAGGTGAGAGGTTTCTTCTTCATTACAGTTCTAAGAGAGAATTTAGTATTGTTTGTAAAGAGAGAAAGTGCTACAAGGGAACTTTGAGGGATTTGCTTGAGGAGGAGTCTAAGATTAGTTGTGCTATTTCATTTCTTTATTTTATAAATTGCTTATATAAATATAATTTGTGTTTTGCCGTATCTTCCTCATGAGTTCTAAGTAGATTTCCTTAGCTTTCTCTCTTCTTTGAGATATGATGAAATAAAGAGATAATTTGGATGTGTCATTTTAAAATATAAAATAAATTGTGATGACTTTTCCACTCCATTCTTAATTTACTTTTTGATCTGGCCAATTGAAATGTTAAAATTTGTTGTGAAATATATGATCCAGGAAATGGAGTATGAGTTCTACAATAGAGGAGAATCACATTTAATTTCATAGAGGAGTGTTTCGTTCATAAAATTAGGTGAAAATAAATAGGGAAATATACATTGTTGGGTGTAAAATTTGAGATTTTAGGGTGACAGACTAAAATTCTCAATTTGGTTTTAGTGTTTAAGAACTAAAGCAAGTGTTAGCATTCAGGGGAAGGAAAGTGTGAGCTTTGGAGTGAGAGCCAGTATCCTCCTAGCCTAACCACGGATTTAGGGACTAAACCTTAGATTAGCAAATGATTCTCTATAACACTGAATCAGGGTACAAAACTATAATTGTTTCTATTTGGCACAATACAAATTCAAACCATTTATCTCTATCATTAAGCAAAAACTCATTGTAGTGGGAAGGATACTTTCTTAAATTTGAACTCTTCGTCACAAAACTTTGTTTAGTCTTCGTAAATTTAACGTTAAAGTTTAGAAATTAATTTAGTAAACTTAATTTTGTTAGCATACATTAAAACAATTTTAATCAACCTTCCAAACTAATTGCTTATAGTAGTAGACTAGAATTAGCCTAAGAGATTTCTTACCTCGCTTCTTCGTGGGGTCGATACTAAGGTTTTTAAAGAAAACCCTATATTACTTGAAGTGATTCATGCACTTGCATAGAACTCCTAGTGTGTGAACTATTTTATATATTTTATATAACATTTCTATTTTGCACATTAAATACTTAATAGAAATTAGGTCAAGTTGTTGGACATGTTTTTGAAAAGCTAAATTATTGCGTAATTTTGGGATGGGTCAAGTTCTTGGCACTGTTACCGTGGATTTAAATTGACATAGAAAAACAATACACACTAGGGGCCCATCATTTGTTTGTCTAGTGCAACATAAATCCTCAACATTTTATTTAGGCCTTTGTGTAGCTTTGTTATACAATTTAAGCCCTAACCTATTTTTTAAGTTAGGATGAATCTTTTACTTTTTTCCCTTCTCTAGAATGCTTAGAACTATCAAGAAGATGACTCCATTATTTTTTAAAAAAAAAATTTTGCATTTTTGGATCAACATCAAGAAGATGACTGTTGATGGTTCTAAGCATCTTCTATCCATAACTATCAAAAAATACATTTTTCCAGAAGATGATATAAATGGTCCCATAAAATCTAAACCTCAAACATAAAGAATTTCAACTTCCAAAGTAAAATTTAGGGGCATTTCATTTCTTTTAGAAATATTGCCTACTCTTAGACATCGATCACAAGTTTTTATATAATTATTAACATCCCTAAATAAAGTAGACCAACAAAATCCTGATTTTAAAATTTTAAATGCAGTTAATCCTTACATGAACTTGTTTTAAAAAAAATAGATTCTCTTACCCTTATCATAGCTATTACTATTTAGGAGCAAAAATCGTGGAAATTTAATATGTACTTACAAAAATGTGTCAACAAGAATCTCAAGCCTACCTCAAGGCTAACAAAAGAGGTGACATGGGCCCATGAGAACTGCTGAAGATGACTTGGTGTTGCATGCCTAGCCCATCAGTCTTTACAAATCTAGAGGAAGGTGCTTTCAAGTTGGTAATAAATGAATCGTCTCCCAAAGAAACTACCTGATCAAATCCATGCTAACAAATCCACCACCCTCCAACCCGAACGGGTGAAACAACCCATGCAGCTTCGAAACAGTAGATACAACCAATCCTCAATCAGTGGCTACCCGACATAATGGCGACCCGGTTTGGGGGCCCCCTAGCCCCTCCTAGCTAGGTATCCATGGGCTCCATGAGTCATATTTATTTCTAGATCGAAATACCCCCGTCGTATATAAGTACTTTAGGGGTACAACATTTAGATGTGCAATAACCGATTCATATAAATAATGGGTCTATTTCATGAATAAAAAATTATGCAAATTTAATGTTCTTTACTCTACTATCACTTTACTTTCTCCCCGCTCTCTCTCTCACGCATTCCTCAGCGCTCTATTTCTTAGACATTTCTCCTGGACATTTTTGGATCAACAGTATGTAAATCATCTCTTTAAAAACTATAACAAAAAAATTCTTGAAACTCATGTTCATGCGAAAAATTTTGTAAGGTTACTACAATTTTAAGCTTTTACTTGAAAAAACTTTTTGTAAGATCACCGAAGACATGAGCTTTTATAAGTTTTTTTTTTCCGGAGCATCTTTCCTCTTATTGAATATTATTAACAAGGTTATGGGATAATGATTGTCCTTTTAGTGACAGTAATGTTAATATAAACACATGAATGCAAACACCAATCATTTTTATCTTTATTTTAATTATTTTTCACGTCCAAAAATGTTAATTATTAACATTTGATTTCATATGAGTGGTATAATTTTAAAAATCACGATTTATATACATACGACTCAATTCCTATGTATTTGCATATCTAGTTCTTAGACTTCAATTTTTTCATATATGTCATGTTTTGTGTGCACGAAAAATGTATTACACGTTTTAAAAAGTAAAAATAAATAAATAAATAATGTGATAGGAAAGATTTGGGTGGTATAAGTGTGAAAAGTAAATCTCAGGCGTTAAATATGTAAATACATATAACAATTGGGTGGTATGTATATAAATGCATCTAGAAAATTGTGCTACCCTACTAACTACTATGCATTCAGGAACCAACTCCCCTTTCTTTTTTGATGAAAACCAACAAGCTGTTTGGTGGATGAACAGAGGGCTGCATTTAATTAACTGAATGAATTCGGCTTCAAACAAAGCAAGCATGATTCCTGAGTTTACTTCCAGCTATAAGAAATATGGCAGTATAATTATCGAACTGAAGAAACACGAAAAAATTGCTTTTGCTTCAGCCAAAAATTAATATAGTGCCATCAGTTGAACACTATGCTCGGCGGTTAAAGCATTTCTTAGGTGCACAAAATTTTTAAAAACAACGGAACTGCAACAAAATTGAAAAAAAAAAAAGCTTCAATAGGAGATGTTTGTTGAAATGTGGAAAATACTGCCCCAATCATCTCTCTTCTCTCTCTCTCCTTCCCTTTCCTTCCCTTCCTACTATATTCATGTTTACAAAATATCGTGTCGGGCCTCCACATGTCTAATACAAAAGTTCTCATGGGAATGCACAGGCGTGACCGCCGTTGTTTGAATGTACAGAGACGACATTCCACAGTAAATTAATCCATTGCTTTAGAGTTTTCCATTTTCAACGATTGAAATTGAATTAAGAAAAATAAAGATGATTTTAAAAAAATATTTTAATTCAATTTTAACCATAGGGTGAGCAGGAAGGTTAACAAAATATGCTGCAGAGTCAAATTAGAGTTTTGTAAAATCTATAGATCATTGGATGAACGATGGATTCATGCAATAATTTGTAGATTTGAACTGACTTAAGCAGCCAAATATTTCAAGGTCAACTCCATCACTAATTACCATATGGAGGATCCGAAACCCCTTTTTGTTACTCGACAAACAATGCAGTTTAAATAGAACTTATCACTATAATGTAAACTTTTTCACCCTCTTATCTTTCTGAGAGAAAAGTGGGAGAGAGGCGGAGGAGCCCGCACGCGAGAAACGTCAAGGAGCTGCAGTTATTAAAAAGGGGGGTGTAGTCGCTGACGACCCAAGTCCTCCTGCAGGAAACGCTCGACTGCGCGGAGGCTTGGTCCCAGCACGCCCCGCTCCCATGCCTCAACTTCCGCCTCCCGTCCAGCGCCAGCGAGCCGCGCTTCTACTACAGGCGATGCGTCCAACCTTTTCATTGGCCATCCCAACTCCCCAAGCCGCACTATCTTTCTTACCTGCTGCGCTGCCAACCGCCGCGTATTCTCCTTAATCGCCGCCAGCGCCTCCTCGTAAGCAGCCACAGTACCTCTCCGAAAATACTCCTTAAATTCCGGGACCCCAATCGCCTTTCCCAGCCCAGGGTGCCGCTCTTCCGCCGCCGACCCTTCGCTGGCAAAGTACCTGCCCAGCTCCTCCACCATCCCCATACCCACCATCTCGTCCACCCGCCGGTCCAGATGCTCGGCAAGCACCGCCGTCTCCACGTCCACCCACAGCAAGCAGCTCCGGTACCTCAACCAATGCCTGGCCACGGAAGTTCCGATGAACGGATTTTCCCTTTCGTCATAGCGGTCTACCATCATCGCGTGGATATAAGAGTTGGATCCTCCAGCCACCACAGGAACCCTCCCCCGCGATGCAATATTCGCCACCGCAGCCCTCGCCATCGTGCGGAACGCCGCCGGTGGAAGCTCGCCGGCTAAAGCGTCCAACTCCCCTAACAAATGGTGCGGCACTCCTCGCCGCTCTTCGAGTGGCATCTTGTTGGTAGTGATATCCAGACCACGATAAACCTGGATCTTGTCGGCGTTCACCACCTCCCCTCGAAACTGGCTAGCGATGTCAATGGATAGCTTCGACTTCCCCGTTCCCGTCGCGCCCATGATCACCACCACCCCTTCCCTCTCCTTCCTCGCACACTGGAATCCGTTTGCTGCGACCGCTGCCGCACTCCTCGCGGTTCCGCTGCCGCGAGAGAATAGAATTCTCATATAGAATTCGCAACTCGAGCTCTCCTCCTCAAATGCTCGCCAACAGTTTGCAAAATGCCCATTCACCGCCTCGCGCCGTTTCTCACTATACTCGACTCGGACAAAACTCAGGTTTCCGTTGCACGCGGCGATTGAGCGTCTTCCGACTCCATCTCCCCACTTTTTATTCGACTCGAAATTAGCAGCAAACTCTTCTTTAAAGGAAAGATAACCTTCCGGTTAATGATTCTTTTAACCATGCGGATTCATTAAATAATCGTATTTGGTATCAGCCCTCATTAGAAAAAAAAAAAAAGAAGAGAAAATGTGAGTGGTAGCCGGTGAGCGGGTAGAGTAATATAAAAACAGTACAAATACAGTAAGAAAGTATTGATGCGTTGGTGTATGTTGGCAGAAATGGGGCATAGAATATGTGCACGCTTGGTGTTGGGATCAGCTTCAGGAGCAGGCTCTGTCCACCGGCAAAGCAGCGGAGAGTATATCGTGCGTGCTTGAGCCGACCGGCTTTGCCGCTGCGGATGTGTGCGCTTGGCTCGCATTCCGCCGGTTCATATTAGGAAGCGGGAGCCGCGCTCACATGGGGTGTGTTTAAACAGTATGAATTAACTGCGGCATTCCTCCGAGATTTGCCGTAGGTCTCTGCTACTTCCCGCCGGAACAGTATGAATTAACTTCGCGCTGTAGTTAGAGCTTTAATTTGACCAAAATGCCATCTCGATGTAGTTTTGATGGGACAAAATTTCAAAATTGGGGTGTTCATTAAAATGTGAAGTTACAGCTGACAAGTGTTAAGTCGAATGAAAATAGAAATTCTCAGAGCATGCAGTAAATTGTGCAGCGTTCTAACACGAAAAAAATATGAACAATCCTGTAGTCCAGTGCATGGTATACAGTTGACTTTCTGTTTCTGGTTTTATATGTGTTAATTTGAAGTTCATTATTTTTAGATTGGTGAAATATTATTCTTTTCAAATAATATTTTTATATAACATGTTCTAAATAAAAAAAAGGTGAGGCTAACCACCACCACCTCTTATAATGTGGTCCTCTAATATCTTCACAGCCAATAAAATATGGTCCATTGTTGTGAAATTACTATAAAAAGAACTATCATCAAAGATGAAAGATAAAAAATGAACTCAGTGATATATAATTTTTTTCTAAGAATTAAAAAGGTTTATATTTTAATGTTTTGTAGTGTTCCTCATAGGAGCATTTTGTGCTTCTTAAAATCACTCAACCATCACACATACCACAATGCATGTTGAATGAACCAATATCAATTTAAAAAATGCCTTGTGTAAATAGTGAGCCAAATAGGCTCCCTGGATCAAAACATCTCCTTCATTTTTAATCCTAAAGAGTTTCAACAAATCTCATCCATTTCTTTCTATTGGTAGTTGCATAGGTCTCGAAGAAAGATATGTGAGTAAAAATCTGCATCTTTATATAAATATTTAATTATCATTTAAATATTACTTTTGTTAATGAGATACACTGATTAAAGACAACACATCTTTCTTCCTTAGCAAATATTTACGATTATCATTAACAGGTTCTACATAAATTGTTTTATGAATGAGCGACCATAAATTTAATCTCACAATGAATATGATATTGTCTGTAAATCACAAACAATGAATCGAGTGTGAATGAGGAGAGAGAGAGAGAGAGATAGAGAGGGGAGAGATGAACAATAAAGAATGCGTTCAATAGTATCTATTATTCATAGAATGCTTCCCATATTTATATAAAAGATATTAAAATGTTGATATTACATTTTAAATAGGGTGCAATACGATTCATTCTTAATTTTCCTTGAGCCATTCCTTGTTTGATTTGACTTGCTTTCATAATTTTCTCTTAGGCATTGTGACATACAATTTACCGAAGTCTTAGGTTGACTTTCCCATCAAGAGTTTGGTTCACTCAGTCTTTTGGAAATCGAAAGGACGAGACTGAGCGGAGGATGAGAAGAGAGAAAAGTTCATCTTGAATAAGAAGAAAACTGCGATCCCATGGTTGGATTAGGTGGGATCATATGATTCGATCCTCGGCGCAGCATGGAGGCACGTCCAGCTTACTAAAATGACCTTCAATTGGACCACTCAACCTTTCATTGCAACTTAAATATCTTTGTGCTTTCTGTGGTGGCTTTCATCGGTGGTCCTTGGTGAGCCTACTATGTCATTTATAATATTTGAGTTAAATCGGCTCGTGGGTACTACAGAATTTTTACTTGTTTGTGGCATCTAATTTTTTGAAGTCTTTTTTTTTTAAATTTTATGATGAATCTTATGGCAAATGATCCAGCTCTGATAGACCTGGAAAAGGGACAGATGGGGGGCTCAAGTGGACGCAGACTAGGTGTCAGGCAGAAACGGTATCATCTTAAGCAAGGTTGGCAGATTGATTGCTTTAGATAACCCTCTTAAGAAAGGCAAGGAAGCAAATTATGGGCTCCAAACATCTCATGGGTCATTGGATCATTATCTCGATAAAATTGAGAGTTCCATCACTCGGTTGGCTAGGATTTAATTAGATGAGGATATGCATGAGCTATTGGCTCATATGGAGAGGATTGAAAAGATATTGGCTAATCTTCATCAAGAGCCATCAGATGTCTGGGGTAGATCCCTGATCTTCGAAGCATAAGCCGAGTCAGATTAGTTGAATCAGTTTAGGCCTGGAGGGGAAATTTATGTTGGAGGTTACTTCGGTTGCCTGTGTCTCGCTGAAGTGGTGCTAGATCCCCTTGTAAATAATTTTGCCTCATATTAATGTTTGAACATTTTGTTGTGCTTTAAAGAAATATTTTCTGAATAAAAATATTTCTTGTCTCATTTCTTGTGTTGATATAGTTTAGCTAATAGCTTTTTAAGGAAAAGTTACACTACAGGAATTAAGCATATGCATCAAACATACCAGTCACAGATTAGATGCAAATCCAAAACTATTTAAGTATTATCATCGCATTGGCGTCCGATTTACATCTGAATTTTTCTAGCATTAATTTGGAGGTCGATAATACTATTTCCGTCCAATGCACATCAAAATTTTTTGATGCAAATAATTTGCATCGATTTTTATTTCATAATTGTTTATATAAAACATACATCAAAATTTGCATAACAAATTATTAGATGATGAATATTAGCGTTGGATTACCATCTCCTTCGCGTAAGAAAAATACCGTAGGATGATGAAATATTAGTGTAGATAAAAGGTCTGATTTTGCGTCCGAAAATAGATTCAAATTCAATGTTAATCTATAGAATAGAAAAAATTTAGAATATCAAGTACATTTCCACAATGTGCACAAAAACCAATTCCATAACCAACATCACATACAACATTAAGTATAGTCATATCTCCGATCACATTTTTAAATAATATCATTAATAAATGAAAGATACTGTTACAAATCATTCTAAATAAAAAATAATAGTATTTATCCAAAAAATTCCACAACAAATGTTCAATACATTGCTTACAAATATAAGAAAATAAAATAAAATACTCATCTTCTCCATCCTCCTCCTCCTCCTCCTTCTGCACGAATGTCATTGACTGTTTGCCCTGGCTATCTATGAAGGTCTCCGCTATGTGCACTGTAGAGTGCTTGACTCTAGGTTGGACTTCTAGCATCTGCTCGCATAACTGATGAATACCTTCATTCATTGCAGCCACGCACCTTGCGAGAGCCTCCTTATTTGGTAGTGAGGAGCTTGGGAAATAAGAACTGAACCGCGGGAGAGATCGACCTCAAAGGCTATGCTCTTGGTGCCAATGTTATAAACTCTTCCCTTCTTCCTCCCTACAACAAGGGTCCAAAGTTCGTACTCAAACAACGTATTGGTAGACTGACTACCACTACTACTGCTAGAAGGTTGAGCTTGAAAGGCTTAAGTGTTTTTCCCTGAGCTACTCGAACAACTCATATATAATGAATATTAGTTTTTAACTGACACTATCAATTGTTGGAGTCAGAATAAGCCATTAATTCCTGGTTTTTAACTTACAGTAACTCACAAGAAATGCTCCGAGACGTACTGCACAGTCTTTGGGTGTCAATGGGAACCGACATGTAGCTCTGCAACAGAGAGAGTACAACTTAACCCCTTAGCCAGTGTAGCCTAAAAAAATGGTTAGAGCTAAAAACTTACTCCAAAAATTGAATTAATAATTAAATGTCTAAAAAAACTTTATCAGCCACATATTGTCCTCCATATGGGGTCCCGAAGCCTCTCACCAATCCAGACAAGTCATTCACTCCTTCACCAAGCTATCATGAACATGTCGAGAAGGCGAAGCTTGCCTTAAATCTTAAAGATTCGGCAGATCTACTGGTTGTGCTTTGGGAGCCAGGTGAAGAACCTCTGCAACTTAAAAAATAATCCATGTGTTAGTATACAAAAATAAATTAAATTAATATTACAAATCTATTTAAATTTACATGATCGTACCTCAAGTTTCCTGAACCACATGTCACAAGTGGCTACAACTATTTGTTTCCAGGACGGATAAGGCTCATCATACCTGCTCCTAATAACCATTTGTAATTCAAGTGAAGGGCATCTTGTGAGGAATGAATATGCTTAAGAAACATATCAATTACCAAAAAACATATAGCATGAAGAATAAAGATAATACAATTTTAAAATTAACTTACCACTTCCCCTATCAAAATAACTTAACATTACTCTAAGGAGACGAGTCAAAGGGCTAAGCTCAAGAGCTATGCAAGCAGTCGGTGGGGGAGTAGGTGTGGAACCAGTAGATGTCATATGAGATGAGGCAACATCGTGTGTGGGTGCAGGTGCTACAGAAAGGGTGACAATAATGGAGGCGAGGGGAGGTTCCACAAAAAGTGTAGCAGTAGTGTGGAAGAGGTGCCACATAAGGTGTAACAACAACAGTTGGGGGAGGAGGTGAAAGGGGAGGTGTTGAAATAGTGGAAGCAACAATAAGAGTAGATGAACACCTCTTCCTGCTATACATGGGTCGATGAGGTGGCTGATCACCTGTACCACTCGTGGCCATTTGCAAATAGAAAAGACATTAAATATATTAGTACTAGTGGGAAAAATAATCATAAGTAGAAAGAAAAGATGCAGCAAAGGGAAGAAATAAGTAGCAGCTATGTCTACAAACAATAAAAGTGAGAGTAAGAGCTACACCTCAATACAACAAAAATAAAAAGATAAATGTAGCAGTAGTAATAGCTAATCTAAAATTTGTGTACCTACATTATTTAGTTTCATCAGAAGACTTGTCGTTGAGGATGAACCTAAAATTTCTTTGTCAATCTCATCATTAGCCTCATCCAAACAACAAGCAACCTCTTCAGAAATCCTTGTAGTACCTCCTAGTGCAAACATTTCATCATTTGTGTCACCCTGAATATGAAAATTTGACATACTTTCCTCTTGGTAAATTGGTTCTATAGAAAAATCATCTCAAAATTTTTCTTTGGTTTATTCTTTACAACCACAGCCAAATCAACTTTATCCCTTAATAAATTTGTGAAGATTAGCATGTAAGAACAAAAGGATCAAACTTCATGATCATATGCTCAATTTGATCTCAAGGATATCAAAAGTCATGAGTGTTCGAGTTTCTAAATTTGGGGCAGGTTTGAACCATTAACAGTTGAACAAGTATACAATGTAGCTCACTTGATCTGGATATTGCATTTAAATGACTTCATGAAGTACACCATAATAGCAAATCTCACTAACTATTTGTGTGTTTTCTTTAATATTGACACCGCAGTTATATGTATTCTTTCTTTCACACCAAAAACTCATATGGAATGTATAATCGTTTACAAAAAATATCCGTCATTTAGTAACACTATGATTAGGCCCATATGCAAGATCTAATAATCTCTGATCCTTAATTCTATTGGTTGTATCATGGACCTTTAACAAATAAAGCAGTACCATTAATGTAACTTTAAATGCGACTATCATATTACTGATTAGAAGGGCTCATTATACATGCATAGAATTTAAATCATCACGAAAATTATGCTTCGACTATCCTACTTATCAGAGACTCATCTTTCATATTTAAGTTCTTGATAAATAATCTGGTCACAATATTGCTTTCTTTTTTATTTAAATTATTAGTTACGTAACTAACATTCTCAATAATAAATGACATGTATTAAGTTTGTGGACCATGAATCTTATTGTATAAATGGCTAGACTTCATCACAGTTCATCATAATGTACAATGCAGTTGTATCTCTTTATCGCTTGGATATTGTGTGTCATGTCTCCCTGATGTCTCATCATATATTTGATATGCAAATAATTCTAATTGTAGAGGTATGTCACCTATATTATGAATTCTTTGATAGATTATCTCAAAATAATATGAGTAGAAAGTTATCATCCCCTGCAACATATATACCTTGTAGATTGATCCCTTAGGATGTGCTTTATTCTTAAAAAATTACTTTATTTAAAAAGCTATACCACAAAAATTTTACATTGAATATGATGGTCTTTTAGTTTATAATAAATTGCTACTTGTAATGTATGCACAAGATAGATATACCTCTCGAAAGGATACATCCATCTGTACTGCATTGTGCCCCTAGTAAGCCACGTAGCATAGATTTATAGGCAGATATTCAATACAGTCAAGAAGACTAGAAGGAAATATCCACTCAGGCTTACATAATAATAGGGGAACACTCACATCAAGATGACTTAACAAGTCAACTGTATGTGTCTCCGTATACAACTATTTGAAAAATATACTGACTTTAATCAAGGGATTGAGCACCAGCTTTGACGATACATGAAATGCAATGGTCAATAATCACTATACAAATATATGGCAGCCATGACAATTAGATGATGTGGTTAACAAGATTAATCTAAGGATTTTTTTATTGAAAAAATTCTTTTCTTTCATATAGAGGTAGATTAAACCTTCTCAAAAGTGTTCTACATAATATCCCTTCATATGCTATGCAGGTTCTCAAGCTCAATAAGAGTCCCCAGAAAACTTTAAAGCACCTTTTCAACAAATTTCTTTGGAGTGGAGGGGATAATAATAAACCTTGGGTTGCTTCGCATAAAGTTTGTTTGCCAAATCATTTTGGTGGGCTTGGGTTTAAGACCTTGCATCATATTGTTTATGTAAAATCTGGTTTATATTTAGAGCTGGTACCTCCATGTAGGCTCAATTTATGCACTCCAAATAGTGTAATACCCAACACACCTTTTTGGTTAATTGGAATGTCGGTGAGTCTAAAGAACTGAAATCTTTATTAAAAGCTTGAGAGATGGCCAATCAATTCATTTTTTGGGATATTGATGAGGGGAAGGTTTCCTTTCGGCTTGAACAGGTTAATCACTTGTGGGTCCCCCCACTTTGGAGCACAACGGGCTGCTAGTTTCTGTTGTGTTGCCTGACGGCAGCTGGGATATGTCCAAATTAATATCCCTTCTTGGTGATTTTGCTTTGAAATTGGCTAAAATTCCTATCAATGTTAATAATAGTGACACTCCTCTTTGGAATTTTAATTCCAATGTGTCTATTTCCAAAATTTTTTACAGTAACCTACATTCCTTTAGTGATTGGTTTTGGTGTAAATTGATTTGGCATGCCCACATCTCTCCCTCCATTTCATTTTTCTTGTAGAGATTTATTCTCTCTTTACTACCTCTAGATGACATTTTAATGCTAAAGGCACTTCTGTTCAACTCTCGATGCTATATTTACAAGTGCCACACTGAGACATATGTCCATATCTTTTTTGGTTGCTCCTTTTCTCAGAAAATATGGGGTAGGCTTGGGAAGCATTTTCGATTTGGTTGGCCTCAAAGCCATAACATTGCTAATTTTTATCTTCATAGAATAACTCTAATAAGTCTACCCAACTATTTGTGGCCTTCCCTTTGGTTGTGCTTTGTTTATATGGTTTACCCGGAATCAATACAAATATTAGCCCCCCACCCCTTCTTCTCCCTTTTTACTATCTCTTATATACTCTCCTACTATTTCCAAACTTGTAAAATTACTTAAAATGGCCCATCTACCAACTCTAACTAGGTTAGGAGGCCTCTATTATATAGATGAAAACCCCCTTTCATTGGTTGGATGAAGGCCAATGTGTATGGTAGTTGGAATACATCAGTTGGTGGTGCAGGTGAGCTTTTTAGAGATCATTTGAGCAATGCATTATGTTTCTTTGCATCCCCTATGGATGGTAATTGTTTTTTGTAGGATGAAGGTGTGCAGTTTTGCTTTCTTTAAAGCTGACTGTTAGTTTTCATTTCTCTCAAATTATTGTTGAAAATGGTTCTCTATCCTTATTTGAGCTTTTAGCTAATGACACTCAACCACCTTATAATTTGGTTTGCACTGTTAGTAGGATCTACCACATCATTAATCAGCATCTCCTTAATGTTCCCTTTAGCTTTATTTATAGGCCTACGGATTGGTTGGCTAAGCAAGTTGTTGAGGATATTTTTGTTGGAAAGCATCCCCCAACTCATTTAAGAAAGATGCTCACTAGTGAAACACTTGTGCTTCTTTTTATCCTCTCTTAATAGTTTACATGTTTTCATTTTTATATTTATGGCATAGTCTTATCCTTTCTTTTTCTTGGGGACTACTATGGACTACTGCTTTACCTCTAAGATTTTTTTGGTTATGTGGTTTTTCAAGCTCTTTGCGGTTAGTGGACATGTTTTCTTCTTGTTATTAATTTCTAGGCTTCTTTAATTAGTTTTTATTTTGGGGTTTTCTTATATGTATCTTTTTGGACTATTTTTGTTTGGAGTTATATTTGGGTGGTAGAACCTCCTAGGGGTATATCAAATGTATTTTTATTTTTCTTTTTAGCTATGGGGATCTGTCGGTCACCAAATTGGAAATTGTCGGTTGTCGGAATGAATATCCTGATGTACGGTTTAATTTAATTTACATTATCGACACAATTTTAGGGGTCCTGTGGAAGTTGTCGGCCGTCAGAATGGAAATCCTGATGCCCGCTTTGGAAGGGCATTTAACTAATATATATATTTAGTTTTATAAAAATATGAAATAAAATTGATCTTATATCTTTCATAGTTTAGATGAAAGAGCACTACACCTCAATCCATGTATCCATCCCAAAAGATGAACACATGACTTGATAGTGAGGCTCAATAAATAAACTAAGAAATGTATGACATCCGTTTGGTCTACGAAACCATTTTATTATAAGGCGACGAGTTCCCCTATTTAATATGAAAAATTAAATAGAGTTTATATTAAGCTGGTTTCTTGAAAGTTTCTTATAAAGGCAAGCCCTTATAGTTAATTCCATCTTAGATAACCAAAGTCACCTAAGAGAACTCTCGATAAAATTCAGGGGATATTTTCCTCAAGAATTTCAAAGGATAGGACTTTTCAAAGTGATCGGACAAAGAGGTGTGAAAGGAGATTGACTAAAATTTGGAACCATTTATTTTTGGAATCCAAAGGAAGAAGAACTAGGGGATATCACAGATCCCGAGGAGACATTGATGACTTCCCAAGCTATCCTATGGTTTAGCTTCAGTTTTGAGGAAGAAATTATTTGAATATTTCATCCAACCAGTTTTAATAATTAGAGCTTATATTGTGTGAGACGATCACACAAATAGCCTAGAAGATATGAGGATATAGGTCGTAATGAATGATATAGTTAGGGCTTATATGGTATAGCAGAGCCACATAAATGCCTAAAGATAAGTTGAAGATTTATGTTGCACTAGGCGGACAACTTTGAAATCTTACGACTTATTGTTTAATTCTAAGGAATAGTTTAGCTAGTGTAGATATATTTTATTGTTGAAGAGGATCATGCAGCCCACAATGCTAGCTCTAAGCTCCTCGTCATGACAAGTTTAAGTTTTCTAATGTGTCAAGTCCTGATGTCAAATTAAATGTTTCCCAAGGTTATGGTTATTGAAATATTATGGGGGATGTTAAAATTAATTAGAGCGACACTAGTTAGAATTCCACTCTTCACTAATTCTAGCACCACTATTTTTTTCGGATTCACTTAGTCCATGTGAATTTACTAAACTCAACTTCATGAGTTTCATACTTTCATTTAGACCATGGGAAATTTAGTTAGCAACCGTAGGTCACCTCCTCCGAGGGATTCCCGATCATCCGATAGAGATGTTTTAATTTAGTAGCAGTTTTTGTTTTGTTATGTTTATGATTAAATTTTGAGTTTTTATATTTTGACTGTTGTGGTGGTGTATTTTATCTTGTTTTGATTTTAAAACTTTGTTTTCGTTTCAATTTTGTGGCTATCCTAAAAGTTTCAGTTTTGACATGCAGGGTAACTTTTGTTGTTTAACATGTGAGTTTATGGGTAGGAAATAAGAGGTGTAGATAAATAAAAGTAAATTACAATGCAATAACTTAAAAGCATACTTATCGATTCTTTCCGTTCCTCCACCTGAAAGGACAGTATTTGCAAAGCATCTGTATAATTTTGCGGGAAAAGCAGAGAACACAAGTTTAAGGCGTGTCTACCAGATCTTATGTTATACCTTGGTAGGTCTAGTTTATTCATCTATGGGGATGATCCCATCAAGAAAATCATAATATGTCCAAGTGTCTTCCGAGATTCTCAAAGGATAATGAAAAGGTCCTGAGTAATATCCTAGACATTTCATAGTCCCTCAAATCGTCTCGAGTTCATTTTGATCTTATTATATTTGCTATGGGGTCCATCCAATTTATACCCTTATGCTCAATAAATCTTGATTTTTTAATTATCCTCTTAAGAGGGGTAATTATCACTTGATGTTTCACTTACGAATTATACGGGTAAATGCCCTTAGGGGCAATTTGGCTTAATTAATAGACTTAGCAAGTTTGGCTTTCAAAGATGGGCTTGTAGTGTTTTGAAAATGTTTCAATTTATTTATAGGTCATTTTCTAAACCTCATTAGACAAATTTTTTATTGAACCTGATTCATCACTAAGTCCTTAAAACTTAATGGGTAGATTTGTAATTTTTAGGCAAATTTAAAGATTTATATTTTTAACCCTTATCACGAATCATGAATCATTTTAAATCCATTAATTGAGGTTTTAAATCAGTGGGTTATGATCTTACAAAGTCAAACCCCAACCTTAATATCTTTTTATTTAATCAATCTTCTGAATTTCATCATTTATGAAATTACAAGTTTATTCTTAATGAGACCAAAGTTAGATTGGTTACTACCATTTATCCCATTTATATTTTAATCATCAAGAATGTAAATTAAGCTCATTCATTACCCATTTGCCTTTTGGTTAGGCCAAAATATTTATTGGGGCTTAAAACCTAAAATTACAATTTTGCCTTTGAGGCCTTAACACCTCATAATTCATTAAATCAAACTAAACTGACTAAATTTTTTATGTTACACCACTCATGAGTTAATTAAAACATCAGAGGAGAAAATATAATTTTCTGAATTTATTTAATTTTATAAATATTTTTAATGCAAAATTTTTTAATGAAAATTTAATAACTCAACTAAAATAAAGCTTCTGCCCTTAAGAAAATTACTGGAGGTTCATGTAGGATAGAGGACCAGTTGGACCATTTTTCATAATTTTTAAAGGTTTAATATAATTATTAGAATTATTTGTTTGTTTTGAGTATTAATTAAATATAAAATATTATTTACGTGGAAAATTAAATTGTATACTTTTATTAAATATTTTTGAGTCCAAGGAACCTAAAGAAACAAATTTCATATGTTTATGATTTATATTTTAATTATTAGAATTATTTTAATAAAAAAATAGAGGAAATTCATTTTAAGCCTTTAAAAGTTAATATCTTGACTTAGAAAATTAGGAAAATTATTTTAATTGGCCCCAAGTGAACAGTAAACCAAATGTGACATTTTAATGTATTTTTACAATTTTTTTAATTTTTATGATTTTTAATTACTTTTTATTTATTTAAATACTTAAAATAGCTTAAAAATGATGTTTTTATTTTAATTCCACTTTTATTTTTCTTAGGTTCCTCTCATCATAAGAAGCCCCTAAAACCAACTTGGTGATTTTTTGAGTTGTATAATAATTATTATAATTATTTTAATGCCATCATTTTAGTGGTCAAATTAATTCCAATTAACTTGAAATTTTTATGGGGAGCTCCTCTGACATTAAATTATAGTGGATAATAGTTTTTATGCCATTTTCTGTTATATTTTGTCCAATTGAATTATATTTCATTTTTAGGGTTTAATGAAAATTAGGATTATTTTCTAGGGTTATGTTTTTGAAATAAGCCTACCAGAACAAGTTTAATACTTTTTTTAATAAATATTTTAAGTTTTATAATTATTTTACCAAAACAGACATGATATGCTTGAAAATTAGATATCTCTGCCTAGAGACCTCCCCTGATCTTGGAAAAATTAGGAAAGATCCCTCATGAGAGAGAGAACCAAAGCCTCAAAAATCAAGTCATGATAAAATGTCCATTAAAATGGAGAATTCAAGTAAGAAATACACTCTTTAATTAATTATAAATCACACATACATCAAATAAACATGAAACCATTCCACATTCTTTTCCTTTTTTCACTGAGCATGAGTGTATTTTTATCTTATTTTTATAATTTTTCTACACCAATATATAGATTTTTGTAGTTTTGGTATTCAAATAAACCAAATAAAGCCCAATATTTCTACTTATCGAGTACAACACCACCTCATCCTAGGCAACTCCAAACCCGCATGCGTTCGCTTCTGGTTGGGAGCCTCCAGCTGAGTCAACCCACTGTATACGCACCGAGACTTAATCCAACGCGATCTCAGTCGTCCATCCAATACACGCAGAAACATATGACATTCATTCATCGTCCTCAAGTCCCTAGCCTAAGAGCCGTTAAACTTCAAACCTTAAAGTCTCTCTTAATACTCAAATAAATTAAGTGTGGTTTGTTTCTATTGATGCGTCTAGACTAGGAGAACATATCTATATGGTTAACAAAGTCTTAAATCGAGTCTACGAGCATGGAGAATTAAAATAGGCTTGGTTTAAAGAGAGAGTTCAATACCTTTGCTCTAGAGGTGTGGCTTCGATTGGGTGCTTACAAAAGCTTGAGTTGAGTCTAGAGAGCTCCTAGATGAAGCCTTGGGTAGCGGTGAGTTGCCTAGGTATGATTTCGACCAAGGTTGATTTTGGGTATTGATCAAAGTCTATGGTAGGGTGGTCTAGTGATGGGGCTTTTATGCAAAATCTTCTTCTTTCAATCAGGGGATGATGTGGGTGCAATTAAGTTGACTTTGGAGCACTGTGGAGCTGTGGGGAATTATGTTCTTATTTTGGTATGATTTTAAGCTCCAAAATTGAGCTCAGACGGTGCATTTGAGGGTTGGAAGATGGTTATATTGAAATCAAGGGGTCTTGAAGAAGCTCTGGGAACAATTTGCCATAGTCTCCCCAAGGAATTTCATCAACTCCTCCCCCTGTCCCTGGGGGGTAAATTTAAATAGAAGGGGCTATGGTCACTCTTAGGGCAACTTGAGGGGGCTGAGATGCTACCTTGGTGGAGAGCAGAAAGGCTATAATAACCAATTGGATTGGTGCCACTTGGATGAGCTTGATTTTGAGTTTTGTCTTAGGTGATGTTGTTGGATTTGGGTTTTCTGGCAGCCAAGGTTGCTGGCCGACCAGGCTCAGGTCACTATCCCAGTGAGGGTGATCAGTGGTGGGCTAATGTGCAGCCAATTTAGTTTATGTATGGGTAAGGGTGATTAGTTAAAGTGGAAAGGGCTTTGGGCTAGGCTGGGTCAACCATGGGTCTTGCCTCATTTGAATAGGTTTGGATGGATTCCCATTGCTGACCAAGCTTAGGAGAGCCAACTGAAATGAAGTGGAGAGGTCTCCATCCAAGGGATTTGGCTAAACATTGGTCAGAGTGTGTCATTAAAAGTGTTAAAAACTTTTTAAGGGAGCTTGAAAGTGGCTCCTCCTTTTGCCATTAATAGCTTGGTGACGTGGGAAAGGCACATATGGCTCACCTATCGCTTGGGGATGGCTTCATGGCTTGTCCTTGGCTTGGTCAATTTGCATGAGAAATGTTTTTGGAATTATGGAGTATTTTTGTGAAATTTGTCATGAGGCTTCATTTGGAATAATTTTAGCATGAATTAGAAACTTAGGAATGAATTTGATTAAATGGATGATGAGGAGAAATTTCATGCCATGTGGGCTTTAGATTTGAGCTTTTGGAATTAAGTGTGATGGGCTTGGGATTTTGAAATTGGGGATTTTTAGAATTTTTATTGAATCTGGGCTAAAAATTGGGTAAATTAAATGTCTAATTTTTTGTAGGGAGATATCATGAAGAGTTTTGAAAGGATTTCAAATGATTTTGAATTGAATTGAAAGTCAATTTGGTGGAATTTGAGCATATGACTACATTGGGGAAAACTTGGGGTTTTGATCCATGTTGAAATTAAGCAGAATAAAGGCTTGACTAAGGCCAATTAAGGGTCCAATTTAATGTGAGGAATAGTTTTAAAGAGTTTTGAGTTCAAAATTGAGGCAATTGGATGGGGCATGGGGTTCAGTTTGGGAAGATTTGGTCACATGGTCAAAATTGGGCCTTTTTGATTTGGGTTGGAATTGGGCTTACAATTGGGTTTGTATTTGGCTTCAAATGGTATTAGGGATGTTTTATTTTGATTTGGAATTTAAATTGGGCAAAATTTTGTTTGACATTAGGGCTAATTTGGGGAAATTAGGCCTTTAAAGGAAATTTGGGGCTTTTGGTCAAAATGGGTCAAATTAGCTCAATGTGATGGTTTAAAACTAAAATTCAGAATATTTGAGATGATTTTGAAGTTTTTTGGGAATTTTTAGAATTTTTATTGAAATTTTTGGGTCAAGAGGGGCATTTTGGTAATTTTAGCAATTGTGGGGGGTACTTTGGGAATTTTGTGATTTTGGTCAATTTGGGTAGTGAGGAATGATTTGGGATTACTTTTGGAAAAATTTTGGTATTTTGGGCAGTTTTTGGAATTTTGGCAAAAAATAGGGTTGTAGGGGCATTTTGGTAATTTTGATGATTTTAGGAGGGGCAAGTAAGCATGAAGCCATGTTAAATCAGTAGGAGTCATATGAGGACTCATTTTGGATGCTCAATATGCTGGTCCTAACCCTCTTAGCCAAGGGCTAGGGGTTTGGGTCCATCCATATGAGCTTTCCAAAAGGAGTCAAGAAACCAAATCAAGGGGTCCTAGGGTTTGAGATGTGTGAGAAAGTTTAGTGTGTACAAGCTAGCCTAACCAAGACCAGACCACCCAGGGTAAGTCCTAAGGCTTGACCATCGTATGGGGACTCTCCTTGAGCTCCCTCATATTGACCCCACCTACTAAGTGCTAAAGGTTAGGACAAATATGTGGAACTTCAAGTTGAGTAAAGAAGAGTTTAGAATTTCTAATGGTGAGGGTTCCTTTTCTAGTTCTCTAGGATGGCTAGACCCTAAGCTACTAAGGAAGAAACTAGATCTCAACCTAAAGTGAAGTCAGCATAGATATATATAATTTGGGAAAAAAATAGTTTTTTAAATTTTGAAAATATAAGACCAGACCGATCTCATATTCTCAGTAGTTTAAATAAAAGAACATAATACTGCAAGTGATGCATCTATCCTGATGGATAGACACACAACTTACTAGCGAGGCTTGACAATGACTTTATATATGCTTAAAAATACAAGAATTTGATACTGTTGCTAGAAGATTTAAGTCCTCGGCAGCAACGCCAAAAACTTGACAACTGTTATAGATTTGATAAAAAATGTTTATAAAATATTCAATAATTACAAAGTCACACTTATCAACGCAAATATACGTATCACTCAAGTAATATAGGGCTCTAATGGAGTCCTAGATATCGATCCCACAGGGAGTAATACTAGAGCCAATGAACTGGGATTTAGAAAATCAATACTTAATCACAATAATACAGTTCAAATTGCTTATTTTTCACTAATAGGAAATTGAAATAAATATGTAATTTTAACAAACTCTTAATTAACTAATTCTACTAATAAAGTTTCTAATGTGAAGTTCAATATATAAGAAAGCATCCTTCTCCTTGTCAAGAAATTAAAGTGAATGAATAAAGCGAATTAGTTCAAATTGTATTGTGTCAAATATGAGCATACCTATTCTTTACCCTTTAGTCTAGGCATAAAGAACATTGACTAGTCCTATGCTTGGTTACTGAATCTGCGGCTAAGATGGGAGGATACTGGTTCTCACTTTAGAGCTCCCACGTTCCCCTCGTCTGAGGGCTAGCATCTACACTTCTGCACCTAAACGATAGGACCAAATTGAGGATTTTAGTCTTCACTCTAAAATCTTCAATTCTACTCCCGATAATTTTATTCCCTATTTATTTGCACCCAACTTTCAAGGACTTTGACCTCTCTAAATCTTGGATGTAATCTTCACTTTAGTTGTAAAACTCAACATATTTTAACAAATCAATTGGCCAGATAGAAAGTAAATTAAGATCAAAGTGAAAATATCATCACAACTTCTTTAACATTCTTATGGCTCAACCAATTCAAATCACCATTTCATAAAATCTCAAGACAAAAAGAAAGATAGAGAAAACTACTCAAAACTCATGGAGAAGATACGACAAAACTTAGAACTTATATATAAAAGAAAAGTCAAACAAACTTCAATAAGTAAATACCACTTATCTCTAATTCCTCCACAAGCAAACTCCTTGAAGTTCCTCTGAATCTTTTCCTTTCTTTACAGCACACAAAATTCTTCTTCGAAGCAGCAAGGAGGAAGAAATCTCTCACTTTCCCTCCACTCTTACAATCTCTCGAAGAATTTCTCACAATACTAACCCTAAATTAAACTCTCTATACTCTACAAACAACAAAAACTCAGCAGACACCACCACGAGACTCGTCTCTTTTCGGCCCAAATGTTTCTCTTAAAGTTGTAGAAGAGTTTTCCAAGAGTTGCCTAAGCGTCCCTTCAAAAATCGTCCACATTCAATGCACCTGTTAAGAGAACCGCAGTTCTTGCCGTCGGTGGCCTCGATGGTGCTGTCGGCGGCCTTCTAGAATATTTGATTTTGGACTCTCGGGAAAAACCAGCCATCGGCGCCGACGGCGCCCTAGTTCAAATCTTCATATTTCAGTCCTTTTTGCTCTAAATTCGCTCCTTTTTGCATCTTTTTGGTCCAATGACCATACTTCAACATACCTGCAACAAAACATAAAAAATACCATTCTTTAAAATGCAATATCATCAATATTAGTATAAAATAGGTATGAAAATCTCAACATATTTTTCTTTGGTCATGGCTCGATTAATTAAACTAAAGAATTTATGACATCCTTTTAAGTTTGCGAAAAACTATTTTCTTTTTTTTGACCAACAAGTTCCTTTTTTTAATATGAAAAATTAAATAAGGTTTATATTAAGTTGGGTTCTTAAAAGTTTGATATGAGGACAAGCCCCTATAGTTAATTACATCTTAGATAACCGATATCACTTAAGAAAACTTTCGATAAAAATCTGGGGATATTGTCTTTAAGGAGTTCAAGGGATAAAACTTTTCAAAAGATCAGACAAAGACATGTGAAATGGGAATAACTCAAATTTGGAACATATATTTTTGAATTCAAAGGAAGAAGAACTAGGGCATGTCATGGATTCGGAGGAGAACCTCAGTGACTTCCCAAACTATCCTATGGCTCAGCTTCAATTTTGAGAAGAAGAATTATTTAAATGTTACACCCTGCCAATTTTATTAATTAGGGCTTACATTTTTGTGAGACGATCACACAAATAACCTAGAAAATGTGAGAAATTAGGTCGTGATGAACAACAACCTTAGAATCCTAAGGTGAGTTTGGGCGTAAATTATGTAACAGAGTTATACAAAGGCCTAAAGAAAAAGTTGAGGATTTCTATTGCACTAGGCAGACAACCTCGAAATCCTATGACTTGTTGATTATTTCTAAGGAAAGATGTGCTATTGCAGATCCTAACGTTGTTGTAGATTGATGTTGCAGAAGGCTGCCCACAAAGTTAGCTCCAAGCTCCTCAGCGAAGTAACAGTCCTAAAGCGTAAGGTTTGAAGGTTTAAATGACAAGTTGAAGCTCAATAGGGGGGTTAAAGGTGATTAGAGCGATGCTGATTAGGATCTCACGGTTCCCTCGTTCTGGTATCACTATTTTCTTTTGAATTTACTTAACTTAAATGAGTTGTGAAACCCATTTAAACTGGAGAGATCTCGTTAACAACTGTGGGTTACCTCCTCCAAGGGACTCCTGTAAATTCGAAAGGACGTTTTAAGTTTACTGACATTTCAAAGGATTTATGGTCACTTTTGGAAAAAATTGTTTTAGATTTTTGAAAACGTTGATTAATTTTTGAAAAGTTGTTTGTTTTTTGTCAAAAGTGAGAAAACCCACTACCAATGCCCCAATGAATAAACCTCTTAGCTTCCAATTTAACAATTAATATCGTGGTCATCACATTTAAATTTTAAGAGATAGTGTAACTAACTCTCTAATCTTCTTCTAGTGTGGATATTTTAATTAATATTACCTTGATAATGTCTTAATTTGATAAATTTCCTCATTATGATTCTCTTTGGTTAGTTGAACTCCTAGAAAAATTGATCTCGAGAAAGTTATTTTTTATTTTTTATTTTTTATCCATAGGTGACCTAGAAACTTTTTATCTCATCCTAGATAGTCTAACATAATTCATCTCTTTGGTTAGTTATTCATCTCATCCATAGGTGACCTAAACATTACAAGTTATTTATCCTGATATGCTTTTGATCATACAAATTGATCTCAAGCTACTTAGTGACCTAAACATTACTGAACACCAACAACCAACTTTTTAAAAAATCTCAATCTTAAAGTCCAATTCAAATTCATGTTAACCCTAACGATATAGTTAATCTAACGAACTTATATAGTTCTGCAACCCGATCTAAATTTTACCCAGTAGCAACTCTATTTGCAGTCAGGCATCCCAACTTGCATCCACAAAGTCTCACGCATCTACTCCACAGGCAAACTGTTGCAACGAAAGAAAACTGATTAATATATTCTCTTTTACGAGTTCCAGAATAAGTCGTCAGAGTCAGTACTTAACGATATGATTCGCCACGCACGGAAAAGGGCGGCAAGTGTTCTTCTGATTCTTTAGTTTCGATAAGAGGACGTGACCTTGGGTCCTATGGCGATCCTCCATATTAGAAATGTTCTCCATTAAGCAGTGTAGTGAAAGGGACTCGTTTCCCACAATTGAAAATCTGCGGAAATTAGTGGGCGAATAGGAAAGAGGCAAAAAGCTGCTTGGCGGCAATGTGAAGCTCTTTTCTTTCGCTGTGGTCAATTAAAGATATGAAGTGGCAATGAAGCTTGAGATTGCAACCACCTGCCGCATCAAAAACGGTGAGACTAGACGCTTTTTTTGTGGGAGTCGGATGGCTATTATTTGATATGATCAGACTACTTTTTTTATTTTTTTATTTTTTATTCAAGTTACATGTACCCACGCATATCCTATGCATTTTGATATTTAACACCTGAACTTTACTTTGTTTTTTCACATTTATGCCAACCAAATCATTTACATCACATAGAAAATATCACAACTTTAATTTTTAAAAAAAGAAACACATTTTATTGCATAAATAAAGTATCATATATGTAAAAACTAAAATTTGGTTGGTTGATGTTTACATATATGATACATAAGAATGGAGCGGCATGTGTGTAAAGCTTTGTTTTTTATTGTAAAATGACATACATGCCACACAATTCTTATGTATTTACATATATAACACCTAAACTTTAATATTTACATATATAAAAATCAAATTTTATTATCAAATGAAAATATTACCATTATTAACCTGTTAAAAGTTAAATTCACATTTTTTTATGAATATGATTATGACTCAAATGTGTTGTAAGGGTAAACTATAAACTTGATGTGTGTCGGATAATTCACGGCGGTGGAGTAATAAATTTAGCATCTCAACGTTGTAAGGGACTCTGACACACACTTTGATAGTTAAAGAGAAGTAAGCAAGAGAGATACCTCAATATTATGTGGAAAACCCTGAAAAATATGAAAAAAAAACCCTGGGGCCTAGCCTAATTGAAATAATCAACTTGAATTGTGAATGCACAACTCCTGAATTAGTGAAGGTGGAGTTACATAAATGATCATAGTAAGTGTATAATAATGGTAGTTGTAGTTTGTCCCTAATGAATGTTGTTCTCGGTGATACTAGCTTGCAAGGGTCATAGTCGATTTCTATATAGGTAGTAGTCCACTGTGAATATTGTAGATGGTGGTCAATATAGTGTGAGGCTAGAGTTAGAAATTGCATGAGGTATGAACCACGTTGGTTATAGTTGGTCATGTAGAATGTAGTAGAGAGCAGTGAAAATATTTGCATGCAACAAGGGTCAAAGTTAGGAGCTACACGAGTAGTGAACCATGTAGGGTGTAGTTAGTCACATAGGTCATAGTGGTAACTCTGACAAGATTCATATGTCACAGGGGTCGGGGTTAGGAGCTGCACAAGAAGTGAACCACATAGGTCATAGTTAGTCACATAGGCTTTACTGGTGAGCTGTCATGACGTTGATAGGTTGTAGAGTCCAGAGTAGGGTTTTACACAAGCTGTGAACCACTTGTACTATAGTGGTGAGTTATGATGCCATTCGTAGGCCATGGGTGCCATAGTCAGTAGTTGCATGATGGGAGCATTAAGAGTCTAGAGAAATTCACAATCTTTGGAGTGTATTATTACGTCATCTTTGGGAGGTGTTATTGCACCGTAAGTGGGGTAGGTTATTACTTTACAATTTACATCATGGTTTCATGATGGATGTGACGACTTCACATGGAACTTCGTTGCAAAGAATAGGTGGTCGTTGATGATGAGCAATAGTGGCCACCAACAACGGTTATCAGAGGCGGTAGCTACTATCGGAGACGGTAGAGGCTAGATATTATATGAGGTTGTGGCAGCCGGAGATGGATACAACTAGAGATAGCTGGAGTTGGCAGGAGGCAGTGGCAGTTAGACTTGTTCAGAGGTAAAAAAAACCATAGTTGGTTGGCAATAATGGTTAAGGCTGGATTTGACATCCAATAATGATTGATAGTGATTAGTGGCTATAAGTGCAAGAAGCTGGCGGTGGGCTTCGATGGCCAGGGGTGGAAATGTTTAGAGTTGGCCTGATCTGCACTGCGGGATGCTGAACTGTAACTCTCTCTTTTGCTAGAATTGACCTTTCTCTTGCAAAGGGTCTAGATCGCCCCTTTATTTAAGATTTATGGCTCTATTCAAAGAGTAAAAAATGCTAATAATGAAGGAATCGATACCACTCTCGATCAAATTATCCACAGAGACCTCTTGATTGGACTATGTTTTATAGAATTTTAAATGTCTGAATGGTGTCTGAATTGAGTGTTATGGGGTTTGTTGGATTTGTCTTAATGAGAAGCTTAATTTCACTTTAACCACGCCATATTATATTTGAACTTCAAATTATGCTTTCAAAAGTGGTTTAACAGGTTAATGGGTGTTTTCTTTGACCCAAACTGGATAATTTTTTTACCATTGGGTCTATCTCATCACCTCCACCCTAAGAAAACTGAATCCTTCCACCTCAGCCCCCTTCCAACATCAACACTCCTCCTCCATGCCCATGAAAAGCTTAAAACCTAAATGTAGGAGAAAGAGAGAAGGGAGTCCCAACATTTCATAGAGCCATCAAACCCACCCGCACCCTTAAAAAAAGTTGTGCTCCTTGACCTGAGGACCACAACCTACCCCACTGCCACCGTCAGAAAACACGCTTGAAGCTCACGGCGACCTTACAATTTTGCACAGAAAATCCTTTTATAACTCACGCAAATTGTTATATTAGGCTCCTTACGTCCTTAGGAGACCAAGCCAACAATTTTTCATATCCCTTCCGACTGTTAGCACCTCCCCCAAGCGAAGTCAAGCCAACTCCGATGAACTTTCAACTCGACTCGAGAATCATGTCAAATCGACGCCACAAGGACTTGAATAAGCTTAAGGAAGCTTGCTTATTCAAACCTAATTGAGGACAAACCTCTTAGGCTAAAGTACCTAAATCAAAACGATAATCCCAAACTATCCTCCCTTATAGATAAAAAAAATAGAACACAAAATACATAAGTATCCGAATGGATGTGATCTACTCTTCAAGCTAAATAAAATAAGCTCAAGAACACAAAATTTGGTTGAGAATTGAAAAGGAAGGGACTATAGCAAGTTTCGGCCGTCGGTTCTCCTCCATGCGTGTATCGCAGGTTCCGGCATCGCTGGCATCACGTGGGGGAGGAGGAGATAGTGTAGCCATTTTTTTAATTTTAATCAAGAAATTTAAATTAAACTTCAAAATTGCATAAATTTTTGTAGAAAACTCAAAAAAATAAACCAAAAGATGCCATGAACTCAAAATATCAAGAAAATTTTTCAAAAGTGAATTCACAATTTTTCATCAAGGAAATATTTTTAAATTAATTTTTGAAGTTCTAGAGTATTTAAATCATAAAAATTTAGAATATAAATGAGAAAATATGAAATTTGGCAGAGATATTAAGTGGCTTGGGAAGAATTTTATTTTATTTTCTTAAGTCATTTTGATTCCTCTGTAGGGATATTTATTTATTTTTAAGTGAAATTGGTCATCTTAAATAAATATGAAAAATAAGAAATATGGAATTTCCAAATCCTTCTTGATTTTGTTTTTTGACTTTAAGCGGATTTTAGAAACCTTAAAACCATATTTAAAACCCTTTTAATAATCATAATTCACTAATTAGGGGAGTAGGTTTGAGTTAGGTTAGGTTAGATTAACCCGAGCTCAAGCTAAACCTAGTCTAGCCTATTTAGGGTTCATGTTGGTCTCCTAGAATTAGTGAGATTGAACTGAATTCACCCCCTTAGGGTCAACCCAGTTTAAATCCAATACTTGGTTAGCCAACTTCGGGGTTACATTAGTTAGCCACCAAACTGATAGGATTAGTTATCTTAAACCTTAGGTTAGTTAACCCTAAACCAATAGGATTAGTTAACCCTAAACCAATAGGATTAGTTAACCTAAACCTCAGGTGAGTTAACCCTAAACCAATAGGATTAGTTAACCTAAACCTTAGGTTAGTAAACCTAAACCAATATTATTAATTAACCTAAACCTTAAGTTAGTTAACACTAAACCAATAGGATTATTTAACATAAATTTGTGGTTAGGTAACCCTAAACCAATAGGACTAGTTAACCTAAACCTGGGGTTAGTTAAACCTAAACCAATTGGATTAGTTAACCTAAACCTCAGGTTAGTTAACCCTAAACCAATAAGATTAGTTAACCTAACCTTAGGTTAATTAGCCCAAAGCTAATATGATTAGTTAACCTGAACCTGAGGTTAGTTAAACCTAAATGAATAGAATTAGTTAACCTGAACCTTAGGTTAGTTAAACCTAACCAGAAGAATTAGTTAACCTAAACCTTAGGTTAGTTAAACTTAAACTAATAGGATTATTTAACCTAAATTTTAGGTTAGTTAACCCTAAACCAATAGGATTAGTTAACCTAAACCTTAGGTTAGTTTACTTAAACTTTAGGTTAGTTAACTCTAAACAAATAGGATTAATTAACCTAAACCTTAAGTTAGTTAACCCTAATCCCAACCTAATCTTAATGTAAAACTAATCTAAATCATAGCTTGGTCTTAAGCTAAACCTACCCTAAACCTTAGGTTAGAACCTAACTCATAGGTTGAACATAAGAGAATCTTTTAGGTATAACCTTAAACCTAAGTTAAACTTAAACCCCTTAACTTGAACATCAATTAAAAAATAAAATAAAACACATTGAGATGGGTGAAAATTCACATAAAACACAATAAAACTTAAATTTAAACTAAACTGAACACAACAAGGCTTTAAAGCATGGCTTTGAGGTTAAGTCAGCTTCAAAGTCATCAAGCTCACATAAATAAAAACAAGTGAACAAAAATAACTAAAATAAAACACTTAAAATCCAACAACAAGATATAAACAACCCAAAACATTTCAACTCTAAAATCGATAATTTTTTTCAAGAATTAATCAAATCTTAATCATAAAGATCACATAACACAACTTAAACCTCTTTTTGTTCTAGTTTAATAAGATTTCTTGGAAGATGCATTTTGTGGATGTTGATAAGAATCTGCCAATATTGGTGGGCAACCATCTCTCAAACTAAGTAAACTAGGGCATCAGGGAACCCAGGACGCGGAGCCATAAACATCTTGACTGGATTATCATTAATTAAATAATTAAAATTTAATAAAAATTTGATAAAATATTGTTTCTTTATTCGCTCTACTTATTGCTTTATGTTTCTCAATGCATGCTCTTTTAGTGGTTTTATCAAACATAGAATGCATGTGTTAAGGACAAATAATGAGGAAATAAAAGTTCTTTAGATTAGGGAGAACCTAAAAATCATACACTAGGGATTTACTTAGCTTAAGTTAACTTAGCCTAGGCCTAGGTTTGAACTATACCTCCATTACCCTTTAGTTAATTCACTGTAAAATTATTGAAATAAATAAAAATTTTAGTACAAAGATTGGAGTATCTGAAGACTTGAAGGCACTTGAACAAGGAGCTTGGAGTAGACCTTGTGGACAGCTCGTTCAAGACCTTTATTTAGTTTAAATAACAATCCATAGGATTCTGAGGCTGTCTTTTATGACATAAAACCTCTCTTTTTGTTAGGCTCATGCATAGTTGTGATATGTAGCATGTCCTAACTTGTTTTAGGATTCTAAGGTAGTCACTCGACGTAAAACCTCCTATCTTTTTAGGCTTTTTGTGTAAGTCATCATTAAAAAAATCTAAGACCTAATTAATAAAACTGGTAAGAGTTAACTTAAATTAATATCATCCTAAATTATACCAAATATTAGGTTAGTATGGGGGAATACCAAGAACCTATTCTGGAGCTTTAATCTCCCCTACTTTTCTTCCTTTGATTCTTAAAACAAAATCTTTCACCTTTGAATCATCCCTATTGAAAATTTCATAATCATGTTCGTTAAAAACTCTTCCTTTTGAACTCATGAAAATAGAAGATTCTTCATCATTATCGAGAGTTTTCTTAAGTGATCCATTCGCTTAATATGTGATTAGCTATAGGGGTTGGCCCTTATAGGGAACCCAAACATACCCATACTTAAAATAAACACTATTTGACTCCCATATCAAATAAGGCAAACGAGAGTCATTTATTTCTATAGTTTATTTGATTGAGCTTATTGTGAAGTAGTGTATTTCCTTTCAAGGTGGTACATTACTCGTGATTAGCTCATTATCCAAACTATAGAAATCAATGGGATCAATTTGACTTCATTTTCTTCAAATTAAAATACTTAATTTCTAAATATTATATTACACTAAATTAAACCACACCCACCCATTTGGCGACCGACAAATTCTGGCGACTCCGCTTGGGAATGGTTCTTCTCTCCATATTAATTAGGAATAATTTTTCTTGCATCGGTAATGTGTCTTTTTCCCTGTCATACCTTATTACCTTCTTTTTTGTTCGTTTACTTAGTCCATTTTTTCCTTGGATGAGTACAACTCTTTTGGATTCCAAGACTTTTTATTTAAACATCATAAACAAGGAGTTTAGGAATCCTTTGGGTTTCCATTTTTTTTTTGTGGGGTCAGACCCCCGATAGGTGTGGTGGTGAATCATATTCACCAAAACGATATCTCATATCTTCAATTTCTGATTGGGTCCGAATATTACACTACATCTCATCACTTTAGGGATAATCTGATTTTAGCCAGATTAAACCCAATTTATTTCGTACTTATTTTGTTTGTTCATTTTTATATAATAATTACAAGTCAAAATACACTTTAATTTACTTTAATTATAAATTCTAACCAGTAAATAGACATTCCTTACCACTTTAGCCAAAGATTAGGTATTTTCTGTCGTTCCAAACTTCAATTGATAGAGACAATGTCGACTATGAAGTTGTTGTTAAGCTTTGCAAACAAGTTATCTTGTGACGAGGCTATACTCAGTCAGGGATCCATGATCAAGTTTGGGTCCAGACTTTTGTTGTCTGAGCTGTCAGCATGATTTCCCTCTCATCAAAAGGATGATGTATGCTAAGGCTCCTGTGCCTATTCAACAAATAGTTCTATCATCTGTTGGGCCAGTTACCCCATCCACTGCGACTCACAACTACTGTGCCTCCTGCCGTTCCTGACAAGGAAAAGTAGGTAGTTTAAGAACTAGAGCCTAAAATTTTTGTTGCTCCGTCTGTGTCTGAGGTTAGATCTAGTTCATGATCCATACATCTAACACAATCATAAAGAAGGAATAGAACAAGAAGACTGCATAAGGAAACTAAAGCTGAAGCTGCAAAGATTACCTCTAATGACAGATCTCTCCAGTTAAAAGAGGTGGAAGTGTTTGAAACCTCTTCCTTCTTCAAGGGAGTAGATTTCACCCACTTTTTACTACTACCGTTGAAGAAATCCCCTACAAAACTGTCGTAGCTTTGCCACTCCTTCATAGACAGAGTAGGATGAGAGAGAGAGCATCCCCCTATCTCGAGTCCGATTGGTATTCAATAAGCTAGCAAGGGAAGAACATTGCAGTGTGGTTGAATTAGTAAAAAGGATGAGATCTATAATCGCATCAAAAGTGAAAGCTGAAATCTTGAGACGCCCACAGAGATTTCAGAAATTTCGGAAGACATCTATGCCTCGTGTATCTGCTAAACTCTTTTTAGGACTTTGGATTGACATGATTTCAGTTCTCGTTACCACTATTGAGCCACTTAAGAATAGAATATCGGTCAAATCCCAGTTAGGTCCTAGGATTCAACCTGTCATAGTACCAAAGAAGTCCTTTAGATATTCTTACGATCAGATGGCTTTCACTACAAGGTCAAGATTACTCGATGGGGAATATACCTCTTCCCACGACTCCGATGATGTCAACGGGACACCCAGTCCCCATACATCTCTAAGGAAGAAGGTTTGGATTCCCAAAGTCTCCAGACCGGTTTGTTCGGTAGAGATGGAGGACCGTTCTACATGAAAGAAGGACTAGTCCCATAGCTCGACTGATACCACTACAATTTCCCCAACTGTAGAGATAGGGGAGAGACAGTTACAATAGACTCTGCTAGATATCAAAGAGAACATAGTCAAGGCAAGATTGGACAAGTTACGAATTGACTTGAGCCAGCTTGCCAAAAACCGAGCAATTAGTGATGATGATACGGATTATGATGAAGAATTCATGGAAATCAATATAGTTGACACGATGAAGAGGATTCAGAGATAGAATCTCATAAAGCAGTTTAGAGTTGGGATGAGCAGATCATTAGATTGGAGAAAAGAATGAAAGAGGTGCTTGCTGCAGTCGATGTGATGTCTGCACGGTCTCTGACTCTAGCAGTTGTAGAGGTGCATCCATCAGAAAAGTGCATATCAAGGACGACGGAAGGAATGCTACCTTTTCCAATAAAGAAGATGATCCAAAAAGGAACTCCATTTAGAGCTCAGTACCTGATAAGGACACTAAAAAATATGTGGACCAACAGGTTAGAGAGACCATAACCCAATCCAAGAGAAGATCATTAGTTCCAAAGGGTAGGCCCTACCTAGAGGAGTTTGATTTTGTCTCGTACCTTAAGGGATTTGTGCCTCCTAACTTTAAAAATTTTGATGGAACAGGAAACTCGAGGGAGCATATAGCGCAATGCAAATGGGAATGTGCTCTTCCCTTCAGACTTTTTGTTAGCAGCTTATCAATGATAGCCTTTGAGTGGTATGCTGATCTTCCTAATGGACCAGTAAAGACATTTACTGAGTTTGAAAACCTTATCATACAAAGAAACTCTATACACCAAGTGGTTATAAAGGATCTTATTAGAGAAAAAAATAGGCATGAAATGCATGAAATGCAAACCACAGATTGATGAAAAATATGCAATTGATATAGTGCTCAAGAATATCCATGGAAAGATCGATTTCATGCTTAAGAGACTCACCATTAAGTCTTTTAAGAAGCTCCTCACCAAGGCTGCGAAGCTTCAGGAGGAGCTTAAGCCCTTGAATGCATAGAAAACAGATACGGCTAGACTAGTAAAGGCTTATGACAAGAGAGTCAGAATGGAGTCAGCAGTTGATAACGTGAAGAAGCTGATGAATAGGGATGACCATACTTGACGTTCTTATCAAGAACAACAATCAGGTCTCAAATTTACTCAACCATTCAACTAGAAAGTTAGTCAGTGTCCGCCTCAATATCCTCAACCCGATCAATAGTATGTGCCTCAGTATTCTCAGCCTCAAGATCGACAATATGTGCCACGGGCAAGGACAATCTTCAAATCAGCCCAGAACCTATAATAAATTTATCCTAACAGAGCTCTTGAACAAAGTACTCTTTCAAAAAAGAGGCAGTGGCCAAGATTTTCAGGGACCTGACAAAGTAGGCTGAGTTCAAGCTTACAGAAGTTAAGAGGTCGGAAGAAGCTGGTAGGATAGATAATCCAAACTATTATTCTTAACATAGAATGTTGCGTCATAAGATCGAGAACTACACCACTTTTAAGGATTGGCTCAAGAGGAGTTACCAAGATGGAACTATAACCCTCCCAAATGAATATTTACGTGAACCTGTCATAGGTTCTATAAATATGATCACCGCCGAATCAGTCGATTCCTGTACCGAAGGTGAAAGTTGGAACACCGCTTGGAATAAGTCATCTAAGAAGATTTTGAACAAGATCCGAATTGCTTCAACTCAAGTTACCACCAAAGATTAACCACTTGCTTGGGTTGCCACTCAGGGTCAACCATCCATTCAGGACACACAGAAGACGACACCAGAAAAGCCCGTATGTGAGAAGATAGAGGAAGATAAGGAAAAGACCGAGACCTATAGCGTGAAGCCTAGGATAAGAGCTCCTTCTGATAGGAGTGTTCAATGACTTGGGGAAGAAAATCCTCAAGCTTATTACTCTGTACGATCATCTTTTTATCCCGTTGGGATATTATAATGATAATGCTTTTGATTTTAGTTATGTTTTGACACTTTTTTCTGAGAATGTTGACATCGATAACCAGATTACTTACAATTTTGATTCTCAAAATAACCTTCAAATCATACAATCCACCGCCAGTGAAGATCGAGATAGTGGAAGTGAAGGAGATTCTGATTACGATAACTCAGCGAACGAGGAGCCAACCCTCGAGTTCAAAGGAACACTTAGTGCAGTTAGCTTTGAATCTTTAGAGTTAGCTTCAGCTGCAGAGGATTCAACTACGACATCAGGAGAGACTTTCACTGAGTCAACAAAAGAAGAGGAAGAATTTACAGAGGTAAACTTGAGGAGAGGTAAGGTATTGCCTCCACGAATGGCCCCAATGGAAAAAGAAAAATAAACAATCACTCGAGAGGAGCCACCTCCACTTGTGGAGAAGACACCTCATCCAGACCAAGATAAAGAATTCAATAAAGTTGAATATAATGTACTCACTCACCTAAGGAAACTACCAGGGAAGCTAAGTATTTTTTTTGTTTTAATCTTGTCGAAGGAGATGAGACTTGCATTCTTCGAGGCTTTTCTCGACCCCAAAATTTGCTTAGCCCAATTGACTAGTACATCCTATGAGGTAGCCTGTTCATTACAAGATCAACATGAAGTCACCTTTTCTGATGAAGACCTTTTACTTGGGGTAGACCATAACAAAGTTTTAGTAGACCCAAAAGCTTCATTGAATATAATGAATCTCCAAACATTAGCTTATCTAGATATCAATGCACAAATGCTCAATATTGATAAAATTATATTAAGAGGATTCAACCCGAAAGGAGAAAGAGCTCTGGGATCTATTACTTTGATTTTATAGGCTAGAGATTTGGTAACAACTGCAAAATTCCATATCATTGATTCAAAAAGTTTGTTCAATGCTTTACTCGGACGTCCTTGGATTCATGAGTATAATATGGTGTCTTTGTCCCTACATCAGTGTATTAAGTATTATAAAGATGGACGAGAACAATGTATTAAAGGATATCTTCAACCCTTCTCAATTCACGAAGTGGGGATACATGAAGATGCTGCCTATTATGCACCTCAAAGAAAGATCGTCTGTTACAAAGACACTATAATTGACAAACATAGCACTGCAAAGAAGAAGACACGAGTGAGGGTTTAGTCGGCTCCAATTCAACAATCCATTACTTCTCCTATTCCACAAAAGGAGGATGACTCTTTTAGCCTACGTATCCGAGATCAAGGCCGAGGATGTAGACAAATAAGAATCAACGGGTTGTTTAAAGCACACAATCGAGCCATTAAAGTTGACTTGGAAACCGGCTCAGATGTTGAAGAGTTTTAAATAATTATGAGAATTATTAATGATAAGAAGCCAGAGTTTAAAGTCCAGGTTGAAGAGTAAGAAAAGGATGCGTACCAGATGATGTACGATTGAATAAATAACTATGTACATGCCATGACCTTAACTCCAATCAAATCCAATAAGGTTGAGAGCTTAAGGGTTAAGGAAGTACAAACTGAAGGCATGAAGTTGACTCTACTACTGTTACTACTTCTTCTTCTCCAGATATTGATGTACTCTTAGAATAAAATTTTATTGAATTAATTGAATTACATTTTTTGTTACTTTTTTCCACATGTTAAGAAGTTAACTCAATAGAGTTAATTGCCAAGCCACATGCCAAAAAGTAAATTGAAACTCTTTGCGAAGCTATGTGATTCTAAAGGCCGTAATTTTAATTGAAAGAATAACCTTGGGTTCAGAATGATAGGAAAATTTGATGATACTAAATTTTGCATGGTTGTTACTACGGAGCACTATATGGATGTTGATGAAGATTATGAAAAGCCATCAATAGAAGATGCTCCCACTGTGTTCGAGGAAGAGATCAAGTCTTCTATTGATGAATTAAGCGAAATTAACTTGGAAAAAGTAGAAGAGCCTAGAAATACCGTCATTAGTTCCTTCCTTAATGAAAAGGAGTCTAAGGACTTGATCAAATTACTCTGGAAATACCGATATCCCCTCGACGAGGATCACAAGGATGTCGTCCCACTAGATGCGCTCTAGTCTAGCGAGAAGAAGGTCTAGCGGCAAGAAGGTCTGAGACTGAGATCTAGGGATCAACACTTCGGCGGAAGGAGGTCCAGCGGTTAGAACAACATGTCTAAAGGATCAACTATAGCAACATTTAAAAAATCGATAGAGAAGAGGGGAATCGATAACAATTAGGGTGAAAAATGGCAACAACTAGTGGAACTGACAGTATATCTACACAAAAATATGCAATAGTTCTTTATGGGAAAAAAATTTGTTGGGCAGCCAACAACAGAAAATTCTCCACGAAATAGATCTCTACGTGAGAAAAAACGGCAGGAAGAAAAACTGCTTAGAAACTTGCTTTGTGGAGGTCGGCGGAGTTGAAGCTCCCGGCTCGAGAAGGGTCAGCCAAGCCAAGCCTACAGCGAGAGAAGAAGAAAAAGTAGTTTCAAATACCAAGATGAGTGTCTTGTCCTTCCCACATGGAAGATGACAGGGATTCCAACAAGTTCTGAAAGGAGGACTGATGCTAAGGTATAAAATTAAGCTCTGATATCATGTTCAACTCTATCCTATAACATCATCAACTCACGCTTCTCTTCACACCGCCTAACATTGATCTTTGGCACGGATGCTTAGGGCATGCAAACTCTCATTCCATGATTGTTCGTTCTCAGCAACAACAAGAGCTTTTACTTTCTAGCACATGTTCTTTCATAGTTTTTGTATTATTGCTAAGCACCACAATTTTCCACGTTGACTTTCAAATAATCAAGCTTATAAATCTTTGGAATTAATTTACTCTGATGTCTGGGGTTCCTCCCCTAATTTTTCATTTCAAGGATACAAATTGTTTTTACTGTGATTATTGGCTATACCCTATGACATACAAAAGAAGTTTTTTCGTATTTAATTAAATTCAAGCAAGGTGTTGAACTTCAATTCAATACTCGTATAAAAATATTAAAAATCGATGGTGTCGGTGATTTCATGACTCACATCATTACACGATAACTTAACACTCATGGTATTATTCATCAAACCTATTGCCCCTATACCCATCAACAAAACAGTCATGTTGATCGTAAGCAAAGGCATATTATTGATACGACTTGTGCCCTTCTTGTCGATTCGCACCTTCCTACATTCTTCTGGTTGGAGACAGCTCTCATAGCTATATACCTAATAAATTGTATGCACTCCACCACAACTCATAATAACTCACCATACAGATGTTGCAGAATACTCTCTTGGACTATTCAAATCTTCATGTTTTTTGTTGTGCATGCTACCCATGGATCCCATGCGTCCGCCAAAAAAATTGCAACCCAAATCTACTCATTGTATTCATTGTTTATCCCAATCACATCAAAGGGTATAAGTGTTTAATCCCAACACTGGCAAAATCAACATATCAAGGGACCTCATTTTTAATGAATATTCTTTCCACTATAAAGTTGCTCATTTTAAAGTCCCTCCACATCAAAATTCATCTACATTTTTGGCTTTCACATTGCTACCCATCAGTACTTTCAATAAATCATCTGCCTCTAAATCAACCCCTCCTAAAACCGTTCTTCTTGAAAACACACATCACATTACCCCTTCATCTATTCCCCTTCCCTCTGGCTCTAGCATACCTCTTGAATTCCCTGCACATTTGCCCCGAGCCCTGCCTTATCCAATCTGGAATCCACTCACCTCACAGTTCCTCTCACTCAATCGAAGTCCAGGCATCTCCTACCTAAGCGCTAATTTACTCAAGAATCGCCCATGTAAAGCAAGCACCTCGTAGAATGAGGGTGGAAATTGAACAAGTTGTTGTAGAAGTTAAGTAGTTAATAGATGCTAAATTTGTGAAGGAAGAACAGTAGCCCACATGGTTAGAAAATGTTGTTCCAGTCAGGAAGAAAAATAGACAAATTTGAGTCTGTGTTGATTTGCAAGATTTGAATAAGGCATGGCCAAAAGATGAATTCCCCCTTCTAATACAAGAGTTAATTGTGGACATCGCCTCATCTCATGAAATCTTCTCCTTCGTGGATGACTCCTCTGGGTATAATCAGATAAAGATGACACCCGAGAATGCTTTGTTAACCACTTTTAGAACACCAATTAGAATCTTCTGCTACACATTGATGCCTTTTGATCTGAAGAACGCAGGAGCAACATACCAGAGAGCGATGAAAAAAATATTTGACGATCTCATCCATAAAAAAGTAGAATTTTATGTGGATGACCTGATTATTAAAATTGAAGACAAGAACAATAATTTGTATGATTTGAGAATTGTATTTAATCAGTTACGACAATATAATCTCAAGAAAAATCCTTTAAAGTGCGCCTTCAACATTACCTCTGGGAAATTTTTAGGATTTACTGTTTGTCATCGGGGAATTGAAATCGAACCAGATTAGATAAAAGCTATCTTAGAAATGCCATCTCCAAAAACTTTAAAATAAATATGATCTCTATAAGGAAAGTTGGCATATCTAAGATGATTTGTATCTAATCTATCGGGAAGGTGTCAACCTTTTTCTACGCTGCTCAAGAAAGATTCCAAATTCATTTGGGACAAAACTTGTCAATGTGCGTTTGACAATATCAAGCAATATTTAATGACGTCAGCATATATCGGGATTCACAATTGATTAACCAACAGATCGTCAGTCAATATAGAATTCTGAAATCGAGACTTGAGGAATTCTACAAGTATGTCATGAAATTATTCGAACAAATCCCGAATGTTACTTTTTATAGGATTCCTTGAGGGAATAACCCACATGCAGATGCTTTAGCAAAGTTAGCTAAAGAACTTGCATGCCCAGTGTCAGATTCAATTGATATTACTGTTAGAGGAAGACAAGTGTCATCCAGAATCGATATACAAAGGCTATTTGAAGCAGAGGAAAAGGACTCAGTAATAACAACTATAGTGGCTGAGGATACTGATGATTTTTGACAGCCATTCGTCAGATATCTGTAGACAGGTGCACTTCCAGATGATAAGTCAGGGTGTATCAAACACTGAAGAGAGAAATGTCATATGCATTGGTCGATGGTATTTTGTTCAGAAGAGCATTTTATCAGATGTGGCTGAGGTGCTTGGGCCGTAAGGAGGCACAAAATCTTGTTAAAAAGGTTCATGTCGGACTGTGTTATTCACATCAGTCAAGATCAAAGATGAAGAAGAAGATCAAGAGACTGTGCTACTATTGACCTGCTATGATGACAGACTACGTGTAAACGTCTAAAAGGTGCCATTAGTGTCAGATACACGAGGTGGTCCTACACAACCACCGAATGTGCTACACCCGACTGTCACCTTATGACCATTCGAGTGTTGGGGTGCAGATATAGTAAGTCCTATAGATCCCCCTTCTTCTAAAGGACACAAAATTATTCTTGCAGTGACAAAATATTTCTCAAAATGGGAAGAAGAGATTCCGCTATGGGAAGTTACATCACATCATGTTCTGCGGTTTTTCAAGAAATAGGTTGTTTACCGTTTCGGGGTACCACACAGGATAATCTCAGAAAATGGAATAGCATTCAAGAGCACCAAAATCAATAGCTTCATCAAGCAAAATGGTATAGATTAGAGGTATTCAACGGTCTATTATCCAAGAGCAAACAACCAAGCAGAAGCTTTCAACAAAACACTAGTAAAAATTCTAAAGAAAACCCAAATTGTGGGTCTAAAGGACAACGATCAGGACCCCGAAATGGTAAACAATGGAGGCATTGTGGGCCTATAAGACAACGGACAGGACCCCCACTGGTAAGTTCATTCTACTCCTCAGAAGACTTATCCTAGCACACTGCAAGACAGGTGGAAAATTTGAGCCTACTTGGGAGGGACCATTTGTTGTGGAGAGAGTCTTCACCGAAAGAGCATATCAACTAGTTAATTGTGAAGGCGAGAGATCGATGCTCCTGATAAATGGGAAATATTTAGAGAAATACTACATAACCTGACACCTTTAGCGACCCTCTTTTGCTACTTTTTGGGTCTTTTGTCTATTTTGGCATCAATAAATAAAATTTTAATAAAACTCCAAATTGTCATGAACAAAATTCGGCACGTCACTTCTTCTCACACCTTCTTGTATATGTTTTTAAAAAAAAATAATAAATATATGAGGATTCTAATAACCTTTTTATCGTTATGAGTTTTACCTAAACTGGAGGGTAATGACGTTTCTCCTATCTTATACAGGGAAATGTCGGGTCGGGGACTGTTAGTTTCAGCTTTGCATGGCTTGCATCGCACCCCAATTACAAAGAGGCCATCTTAGAAGTCTAAAGCTCTCCTTTTGAAATCAATGATAGCAACACCCGATGGCCACATAATTAGTTCTACGGCAGGGGGCTTTCAGAGTCAAGCTAAGAATAGAACCTACCAGCGCAACAATGCTCGTCGCAAGAAGAAGGCCCTTGAAAGGGCTGAGAAAGCTTTAGCTATGGACTCGATAGTACACGAAACACCTATTAAAAACAAGTTTGAAAAATTGTCAAAGATAAAGAAGGATTAGTCACCAAGCCTCTGCAGCTGGAGCAGGAGGAAGAAGTCAAGACTATCGTTTCCGGTTTACCTGAGTACATGACAACATCGCCTTGTTAGAGGTGTAATGATTAAGAACTTTAAAGAGGAAGAAAATCTGAACCACTGTCGGGAATGCCAGGGGGGAATGCCTCAGGGGCGCCCACAAGGGATGTCTAGAATGTCCCAACTATAATGTGTTATTTCTACACAGTTACAAGAAGTTGGAGTATTTCATAGCCAACACATCGACATATAGAAAAAGGAAGAGTAAGAGATAGACCCTTATATACCAGACCACATGGATTATGCACACGAATCAAATGATCATCAATGGGAATTAAGAAAAATGAAGAATTTTTGATGTAAAACTTTTGAGTATCAGGTCAAGATTGGTGAGAAGCGAGTCAATATGGCAGAAGGATTGGAGCTGCAAACTAATGCCTTCTCAAAAGAGGATTAGAAAGAGATCTTGGACTGTGCCTTAAGTCTAAGAGATTTGGGTTGGGCAGGTTGCTTAAGATAGAAATTATATTCTGAGCTAAAGAAATGGATGCGAGGAAAGGGGAGAGTTACCATCCAGTGCGGGTTCTGTTACAACTTTTCACTTAAATATGGTGTTCCCTCTGGGATAATCCAACATGATCAAGTGGATCTGATGCCTATATTATTAAAGAAAATGATAAAGAGGATGGTTCGATGGAGGGTGGTACCAATGTACTGCATCCCCAACAGTAGTATAATTAACATATACAACCGAGGGGACTGCATTCCTCCCCACTTCGACCATCATGACTTTGTATGACCCTTTTCTACAGTTTCTTTCCTGACTGAGTGTGACATACTATTTGGCAAGGAGATTGTCATATTGGGACCTGGTGAGTTCCAAGGATCATTTAAGATTTTGCTTCCAACTGGATCAGTATTGGCATTATAGGGAAACAATGCAGACCTGAACAAACATTGCATTCATGAAGTTCCCACCAGACGTGTTTCAGTTACTTTCAAGACGATGGATCCAGAGGAAACCTCTCATTGGTTCAAGCCTGATCCATAATTAAAAGATTTATGACCTCTTGAGCTTTGACTAAAGTCTACCTGTGGATGTATGCAAAGGGATTCTTTCTGGAGCACATACCCAGTAGGGTGACTTAGTCACTTCAGCAACAGATGTTAGATTGTTTTTTATCTGCTTTGGCCCTTTTGTCAGCATGTGTGATGATATGTTTGTTTGTTTCTTCAATTAACTATCAGCTTCAGCAGTTGATTTTGTTATCATCAATGCAAATGCTTGTATTTTCATAAGTTTAAGCATTGTATTTTTTAGATTTGACTGAAATGAAGTCAGTTTTGTAGTATTTTTTAAGTTCATTGCAGTACGGTCATTTGAAAGCTTCCCAGCTGAATGTCAATCTAGTTTTAACGAATAAAGAATTATAAAATAAAAAAATATATATAAGATAATTAAGAATATTATTTCATTTAAACTACTTTGAAAGCATATGTATTTTCACGAAATACTTTCTTTTCAAAAAATAAAAAAAATTCCAAGAACACTTTGAACACAAAACGAACTGGCAAAATGATATTCATCACAACCTTTATAATTCTCCATTCTCCAACATCATACTATATTCACAAGTTTTGTGACACTCTCTATCAAGGTGTTACATATTTTCACACCTCTTTCATAATTCTTCTTCCAATTCTTGGTATCAAACTTCTCACACAACTCGAGATTTTATTCAGGATAAGGGAGTAAACCAATAAGATACCCAATTTCTTCCTGCATTGGATAGGCATAAGATCTCCAGGTTTGTTGAGGCATTTGATTCATACAATTTTTTTCAAGACAAGGGAGTAAACTAAAAAGATACACAATTCCTTCCTGCATTGGATATGTATAAGACCTCCAGGTTTGTTGAGGCATCCGATTCCTATGATTTTTTTCAGGATAAGGGAGTAAACCAAAAAGGCACCCGATTCCTTCCCTCACTGGATAAATGTAGGCATCTGATTCCTATGATTTTCTTCAGGATAAGGGAGTAAACCAACAAGGTACCTGATTCCTTCTTACACTGGATAGGTGTAAGACCTCCAGGTTTGTTGAGACATCTGAAGGATAATGGAGTTAACCAACAAGGTACCTGATTCCTTCCTACACCGGATAGGTGTAAGACCTCTAGATTAGTTGAGGCATCTAATTCCTCATATTTGAGAGATGAGTAAGACCTCATGCGACATCCAAAAATTCTCTCAAAAATAGTTAAGAAGTCCTTCCAGCACATTTGAGGCACCTGTTCCACCCAGACAAGATTAATATACGTGATAAGCGAGTAAACCGACAAGGTACCCAATTTCCCATGCATTCGGTCAGGAGTAAGCCAACAAGGCACTCGATTCTTCCACTGTTTCACTGCACACATTGGATAAGGGAGTAAACCAAGAAGGTACTTGATTCATTTGTAGACTTGATATGGGGTAAGCCAAGAAGGCACCTTATACCTCCGCGACACCATATTACCACACACTGGATAAGGGAGTAAACTAGCAAGGTACCTGATTCATTTGTAAAGTAGATAAGGAGTAAGCCAACAAGGAACCTTATGCCTCCTCTACACCATATTAGCACACATTGGATAAAAGAGTAAATCAGCAAGGAACCCGATTTCTTCTTGCACTGGTTAGGTATAAGGCCTTCAGGTTTTGTTAAGGCATTTGATTCCTCACTCTGAGATAGGAGTATGTCTCCTTGAAGTGGACAAAGGCATCTGATAATTCTCGTCAAGATAGTAAGCCCTTGTTGCGCGCACAAAGCATTCCTAAATTTTTTCTTTATGTTTGTACACTTTGTTACGTCCGCACAGACTACACACACACACCAAACTAAAATTTGTACACTTCGCTACATCGAAACTGACTATGCGTACACGAAATCAAACACACAATTTGTTACGCCCACTTGCAGTTATGCTAATTTCTTTGTTAAATCATGACAATCCTTTGCCAAATTACGGTGACCCCGGTGAAGTCATGGCCCCCTTTATGCCAAATCATTACAATATCTCTAGATTCTTACCTTCCTTCCCCTACTGAGTATAGGTTGAATAAATATATATATATATATATATATATATATATATATATATATATATATATATATATATATAT
>NEWO01000234.1:636545-690562 GCA_003013225.1 Phalaenopsis aphrodite | reverse complement strand
ATTGATCTACTATAATGGCCATGTCATTTTCATCTTCAAAAGCTGGGAATCTCTCAGTTGGGTCCAAAGGCTTCCAAGGTAGAAGTACCTTTTCCCAATTTTTGTAGAACACTTGGAACTGACTGCAAAGTGAGAAAATTATGAAACGGTGTCCAAGCTCATAAGTTGATCCATGTACAATCAAACCCAAAACTTACTTCACAATTATTGATCCAATATCGATCAACAGTCCCCTTTGGAGGCAGTAATTCAAAATAACACTTTCTTTAGAAACTTTATCGATATTCATTTTCGGTAACAGTGTCACAGAAATGAAAAAGTGCCAGTGTTTCGAAACGGGACTTAAGAGTGTCGCAGAAAAAAACTAACATACCCGTTCTGTCTTGTTTCCCAGTCATCAGTTTCTTCCGTTAACCATTGGTAAATTTCATTCATCTGGTTTCTTGTCGGGACAAAGTTGGAATAGTGGCAGACAGGAATGTTCTCGATCATGTATAATTCATTGATCCATGCAGGAGTGAAAGTGGTCCATCTACCTCGCACATAAATGACTCCCTAGTTGATTCCATGAAAATTTGCATAAAATTCCTTTACCACAGAAATAATCGCAGCGACAGTAGTATAACACAACACTTCCCATCTTTGTCGCACTATCGTCTCTTCAATTATCGTTGAGGGATTATTAAAACTACGATTTACGAATCCTCGTTTTTTGATCAATCTTTTCTTCGTCAGTACCTTGTTGAACGTTCGCTGCACTTCCGCACTAATAAACTTTCGCCGATTGAAAACTCACATTCTGGGATTAATAGGGGAATTGGATGCCATATGAATGAAATTGGTGGAGTTTCACTTCATTTTTGGGGGAAATTTGAACTTAGGAATCGAATTTGGGAGTTTAAAAGGGTAACTCCCGCCAAAAAACCGCCAAAAATAGCCATTCAAACTCCAGAAACCGCCATCTCACCGGTCTCGCCATCGGCGGTGTCGAGGGCACCGTCGGTGAGCCTCTATATTTATTTTTCCTGGGCTCTTAGGAAAAACCCACAGACGGCGGCGTCTAGAGCACCATCGGTGCCCAAGGCAAAAATTGCACAGTTTCGCTCTGGTCTGAATGCTTTCCAATTTTTCTTCGTGGTTCCAATTCTTATGATGATTCAAGGGTAAATAAGAGATGTAGAGCTTAATACTACCACAAACTAATGATAATTTCAAATAAAAACTACTATAATCACAGTAAAAGTAAAGATAAATATGGGTTGCCTCCCATAAAGCGCTTGGTTTAACGTCGTCAGCCCGACCTATTCAGGTGTTATTCAGGTTAACTGATCATTATAATCTCTTTAAAATTTATTCTTTTACCCTCAAAATATGGTTTTAATTTGTTCCCATTTACTATAAATCAGTTTCTAGTTTTCTAATCTTCAATCTCAGCAGCTCCGTAAGTATAAACTTGAGTCACAGTAAAGGGTCCTAACCAACGACACTTCAATTTCCCAGGGAATAACTTTAGCCTAGTATTGTAAAGCAAAACTTCTTATCCTAGTTCAAAATTCTTTCGGTTAATCTTCTGATCATGCCATAACTTTAGTTTCTCTTTATAAATTCTGTTGTTATCATAAGATTCATTTCTTAATTCTTCCAATTCATTTAATTGTAACAATCTCTTCTTACCAGCATCTTTCAAATTATAATTGAATTCTTTAATTGCCCAATATGCTTTATGCTCCAATTCTACTGGTAAATGATAAGTCTTTCCAAAAATCAATCTGTAAGGAGTCATTCCAATAGGAGTTTTATAAGAAGTCCTGTAAGCCCATTTTGCGGTATCCAGTCTAGTGGACCAATCTACTCTACTAGCGTTTAAAGTCTTTTAAAGTATTTGTTTAATCTCATTATTAGAAACTTCAGCTAACCCACTGGTTTGAGTATGATATGTATGTAGTAGAGACTCTAGGAAAAACCCACCGTCGGCAGTGTCGAGAGCACCATCGGCGGCCAAGACAAAAATTGCACAGTTTCGCTCTGGTCCGAATGCGTTCAAATTTTTCTTTGTGGATCCAATTCTTATGATGACTCAAGGGTAAATAAAAGATGTAGAGCTTAATACTACCACAAACTAATGATAATTTCAAATAAAAACTATTATAGTCAAAGTAAAAGTAAAGATAAATATGGGTTGTCTCGCATAAAGCGTTTGGTTTAACGTCGTCAGCTCGACCTATTTAGGTTAACTGATCATTAAAATCTCTTAAAAATTTGTTCTTTTACCCTCAAAATACGGTTTTAATTTGTGCTCATTTACTATAAATCTATTTCCAGTTTTCTAATCTTCAATCTCAGCAGCTCCGTAAGTATAAACTTGAGTCACAGTAAAGGGTCCTAACCAACGAGACTTCAATTTCCTAGGGAATAACTTCAGCCTAGTATTGTAAAGCAAAACTTCTTGTCCTGGTTCAAAATTCTTTCAGTTAATCTTCCGATCATGCCATAACTTTAGTTTCTCTTTATAAATTCTGTCTTTATCATAAGATTCATTTCTTAATTCTTCCAATTCATTTAATTGTAACAATCTCTTCTTACCATGATCTTTCAAATTATAATTGAATTCTTTAATTTCCCAATATGCTTTATGCTCCAATTCTACTGCGAAATGATAAGTCTTTCCAAAAATCAATCTGTAAGGAGTCATTCCAATAGGAGTTTTATAAGCAGTCCTGTAAGCCCATGATGCGGTATCCAGTCTAGTGGACAATTCTACTCTACTAGGGTTTAAAGTCTTTTCAAGTATTTGTTTAATCTCATTATTAGAAACTTCAGCTAACCCACTGGTTTGAGTATGACAGGTAGTAGAGATTCTATGAATAATATTAAACTTTTCTTCCAATCTCTGAATATATTTATTCTTAAAATGAGATCCTCCGTCAATGATAATCTTTCTAAGCATGTCGTATTTAGTGAAAATATTTTCATTAAAAATCTTAAAAAACTTTTAGCATCACAACAAGGTAAAGCTTGTGCTTCAATCCCCTTAGAAAGGTAGTCAACTACAATTAATATATATAAGTTCCCAAATAAACGAACAAATGGTACCATGAATTCTAATCCCCAAACATCAAAGATCTCAACTTCTAATATAAAATTTAGAGGCATTTAATTTCTTCTAGATATATTGCCTACTCGTTGACATTTATCACATGTTTTTATGTATCTATAAACATCTGTAATGATAGCATGTCAATAAAATCTAGCTTGTAAAATTTTTTAAGCAATTTTATTAATCCCAAAATTTCCTCCAAATTCTGAATCATGACATTTTTGAATGATTAGCTCAGTTTCTTCATAAGGTACACATCTCCTCATAATAAGATCTTTACATTGTTTATATAATAAGGCTCATCCCAGAAATATGCTTTCGCATCATGAATGAACTTCCTTTGTTGTTGTAGTGTCATCATAGGTGGCAAAATATCACTTACAATATGGTTAACAATATCAGCATACCGTGGTATTTTCCACTCATTAATATTATAAAGTTGTTCATTAGGGAAACTGTCTGTAATTTCATTGTTAGTGTCAGATAATTCATGGTTTTCTAATCTCGACAAATGATCAGCAATTTAATTATCAATTCCCTTTCAATCAATAACCACAAGATCAAATTCTTGCATTAAAAGTATCCATCTAATCAACCTTGGTTTGACATCTTTCTTTTGCATTAGATATTTAATAGTAGAGTGATCAGTGTGCACAACACATTTAGCTACAATTAAATAAGATCTAAATTTTTCTAAAGCATACACAATGGAAAGTAACTCTTTTTCAGTAACTATATAATTAATTTGTGCATCATTAAGAGTTTTACTAGCGTAGTATATAACTTTGAAAATCTTTTCATATCTTTGTCCAAGGACAACTCCAATAACATAATCACTAGCATCACACATAAGTTCAAATGGTTTCTCCCAGTTAGGTGAAACTATAATAGGGGTTGTGATTAATTTTTCCTTTAATAACTCACAGGCATTTAAACACTTTCCGTAATTTCAAATTTCTTGTCCTTTTCTAAAAGTTGGCATAGAGGTTTGGTAATTTTTGAAAAATCTTTAATAAAATACCTGTAAAAACCAACATGTCCAAGAAAACTCCTAACCTCTCTTACATTAGTAGATGGTGTTAGTTTAGATATAACTTGAATTTTTGCAGGGTGTGCTTCCATACCACTATAAATACTGTGATGTTCCAAATACAGAGAAATTATCCATAAATACTTTCAATCCATCATTAATTAATTTATTAAATAAAGACATCATACATCTCTTGAATGTTGAATGTGCATTACATAATCCGAAAGGCATTCTTCGAAAAGCAAAAGTTCCAAAAGGACCAGTAAATGTTGTCTTTTCTTGATCCTCAGAAGCAATAGGAATTTGATGGTAACCGGTATATCCATCTAAAAAATAAAAATATTTGTGCCCAGCAAGTCTATTTACTATTTCATCTAAAAAGGGTAAAGGGAAGTGATCTTTCCTAGTGACAGTGTTTAATTTTCTATAATCAATGCAAATACGTCACCCAATAACTTGTCTGATAGATATTAATTCATTATTTTCTTTTATTTCATCAGTCACTCCTCCTTTTTTAGGAACACAATGAATTGGACTTATCCACACACTATCTGAAATATGATATATAATTTCAGTGTCTAACCATTTAAAAATTTCCTTCTTAACTACTTCTTTCATCATAGGATTTAATCTTCTTTGTGGATCAACTCTTGGTTTATATTGTTCATCTAATATAATTTTGTGCATATAGATTGAAGGACTGATTTCTTTAATATCAGCTAAGGTCCAACCAAAAGCTTTCTTATATCTTTTCAATGTATCTAACAGTCTTTGCTCTTGCAAATTATTTAATTCTGAAGATATAATAACATGTAATGTAGATGAGTCTCCCAGAAACACATACTTCAAGTGGCTAGACAATATTTTCAACTCAAGTTCAGGTGGTTTTATAATTAACGGAACTAGATTCTTATCAGTATTTTCTATAATATCCATCATCTCAATTCTTTCCTGAACACAATCTAATCCTTAATTTTCTAATTTGTCCAAAATAACTTCATCACTCTCTTCAAATTGTTCTTTCTCTTCAAAATGTTCATTGAAATGTTCCTTCAATAGATGTTCACTAATTTCCATGCGAAAACTTTCTTTATCTCTTTCAACAACAGGGTATTTCATAGATGTCGTAATGTTAAAAGTCACTTCTTGATCGTTGAATCTCATAGTTAATTCTCCTTTTTGAACATCTAACATAGCTTTTCCAGTAGCTAAACATTTTCTCCCTAAAATGATAGGTATTTCTTTATCTTCCTCCATATCTAAAATAATGAAATCCTCTAAAAAGATAAATTTATCAACTTTTACTAACACATCTTCAATAACTCTCTTAGGAAATGTAACTAAACGATCTGCTAACATAGAAGTTACAGAAGTAGGTGAGACTTCTCCTAATATTAATCTTTTGAAAATTGATAGAGGCATAAGATTAATGCTGGTTCCCAAATTACATAAATCTCTTCCATAAAATTTTTCACCGATAGAACACGGTATAGTGAAGCTACCAGGATCTTTAAATATTTTAGGTAGCTTTTTCTGAATAATTGCACCACACTCTTTGCTAAGTGCAACAATTTCATTATCCGTGATCTTCGCTTTTTTGTTCAGAATATCTTTCATAAATTTCACATATTTGGGCATTTGTTCTAAAGCTTCTACGAAGGGAATATTTATCGTTAACTTCTTAAAAATTTCTAAGAATTTGGAAAATTATTTATTATGTTTGTGTTGCTTCAATCTTTGAGGAAATGGTGGTGGAGGTTTCTTCACATTAATTTTCATTGGTGTAAATGGATATTCTAAATCTTGGCATTCATGATCCTTTTCTTTTTCGTTATCCACTTTCTCTTTTTCAACTCTAGTTTCTTTTTGTGCCCTTGTTTCTAATTGTTTTCCACTTCGTAAATGTATTGCTTTCATTTTCTCTTTTCCTTGATCTTTAGGATTTGGTTCCATAGTACTCGGAAAAGTTCCTATTATTCGGTTAATAAGCGTAGTAGTGATATGCCCTAATTAGTTTTCAATATTCTAAATAGTAATTCCTTGATTTTGTAATTGATTTCCTTGAATTTGTAATTGATTTCCTTAATTCTGCAATTGTTGACCCAAGTTTAATATCAGCTCTTCCATATACAACTTCTTCTCCTTAATTTGATCTTTATTGTTAAATCTAGGAGGATAAGAAGGTCTATAATTTACATTTCCTTGGTTGGATGAATTTCCTAATGGGTTCACTGGGTTGTTTGCCCATTGTTGATTTGTAGAAGAATTGTTATTCCAATTAAAATTTGGATGATTCTTCCAACCTGGGTTATAATAGTTTGAATAAGGGTTGTTGGGTCTACTAATAGCATTTGAAGTCTTATATGAAGGTTGAACATCCATAAATTGCCCAGATGAATTCTCTTCCATCATAGGAGGTGTTGGAGAATAATTAATCCCATAATGATCTAATTTCTTTGATATTGCAGCAATCTACGAAGTAACATAGATATTGCATTGGAATCATGGATACTAGCTACTCTTTTAGGTTTTACCCTCTTAGAGGGCCATTGAAAATTGTTGGTAGCCATCTCTTCTATTAATAAATAAGGCTCATCAAAAGGTTTGGACATTAAAGAACCACCAGCCGCAACATCTATAATCGATCTAAGAGATCCTACTAATCCGTTATAAAAAGTTTGAACTATCAACTAATCGGGTAACGAATGATGAGGGCATTTTCTAAGAAGATCTTTAAATCTCTCCTAAGCTTTGTATATTGACTCTCCATCAATCTGACAGAACGATGTTATGTCATTTCTAAGATTAGCAGTTTTGGATGGAGGGAAATTTTTTGATAGAAATTTCTGTGACTGTTCTCCCCAAGTTCTAATAGATCCTGGTGCTAACGAATTTAACCACATCTTAGCCTTATCCCTCGGTGGAAAAAGAAAAAAAGTTTAAGTCTAACAGCATTGTTTGAGACTCTGTCATATTTAAAAGTAGCACACAGTTCTAAAAAACTAGCGAAGTGTAAATTAGGAAATTCATTTGGTGTACCTCCGAATTGATTATTCTGTACCATTTGGATAATTGCAGGTTTAAGCTGAAATGAATTAGCAACTACATCAAGATTTTGGATAGATAAGTGAATTTCATCTGCTGTAGGATTTGCATAATATCGTAGGGGTCTAGGTTGGTGTTCATTTTCTATTCATTGATTGTTCATGTTATTCTCCATTGTATAAGAATTTATAGGTTCTTTTCTCAATCTTCTTATTTTTCTAAAAGTGCATTCTAATTCTGAATCCTAGGGCATAAGATTTTCAGGTCCAAATTTACGCAAACAATTTGAAATCAATACACAGTAAAACAATTACTAAATATGAAAATAAGTTGCAATTCATGTAAAAATTTTCTAATAATCCTAATTTGTCCGTTACTCTAATTGTAATTTTTGTATACTCCCCAGCAACGACGCCAAAAATATGACCGCGACTTTATATATGCTTAAAAATATAAGTAATTAACACTGCTGCTAAGAGATTTAATCCCTCAGCAAATGTACCAAAACTTAATAACAGTTATAGATTCGATAAATATGGATGTAATAAATATTCAATAATTGTAAAGTCACACTTATCAACGCAAGTATACGTATCGCTCAAGTAATATAGGGCTCTAATGGAGTCATAGATATCAATCTCATAGGGATTAATATTAGAATTACGAACTAAGACTTTAGAAAAGCAATACTTTAATTACAACAATAAAATTCAATTTGCTTATCTGTCACTAATATACAATTGAAATAAATATGTAATTTTAACTATTAAATAACTAAATATACTAATGATGGTTCGAATGTGATATTCATTATATAAGAAAACATTCTTCTCCTTGTCAAGAAATTATAGTGAATGGATAAAGTGAATTAGTTCAAATTATATTGTGCCAATAGGAGCATACCTATTCTTTACCCTTTGGTCCAACATAAATAACATTGACTAATCCTATGCTTGTTTACTGAATCTGCAGCTAGCCTGGGAGGATAGCGACTCTCACTTCAAAGCTCCCACGTTCCTCTCACCTGAGGGCTAACATCTACACTTCAGCACCCAAACAATAGGACTGAATTAGGGATTTTAGTCTGTCACTCTAAAATCTCCAATTCTACGCCCGATAATATTATTTCCCTATTTATTTGCACCCAACTTCCAAGGACTTTAACCTCCCTGATTCGTGCAAGTAATCTTCACTTTAGTTGAAAAACTCAATATATTTTAACCAATCCATTGGCCAGATTGAAAGAAAATGAAGATCGAAGTGAAAAGATCATCATAATTTCTTAAACATTTTCATGGCTTTAATAACTCAAATTACCATTTCACAAATCTTATGACAAGGATAAAGACAGAGTAAACTACTCAGATCACATGGGGAAAACACAACAAAACTCGGAATTCATATATAAAATCAAAGTCATACAAACTATAACAAGTAAATAAACTTATCTCTAATTTCTCCCCAAGAAAACTCATTGAAGTTCCTCTGAATCTCCTCCCTTATTTACAACACACAAATTCCTCTTCTAAGAGACAAGGAGGAAGAAATCTCTCACTTTCCTTCAACTCTTATAATCTCTCGAAGAATTCCTCACAATTTTGATGATCTAGTAAATTCTCTATACACTAATGGAACCTCTCTAACCTCCACGACCTCTTCCCCCCCTTTTAATTTTTGACGAAAATCTTCTTTTAAAGTTGTGGATGAGCTTTCCCAAGAGTTGCCTAAGCATCCCTTCAAAATTTGTCCTCATCCAAAGCCTAGTTGGACATAACCGCTGAGCTCACCGTCGTCGGCCTTGAGGGCGCCGTCGGCGGACCTTCTTAATGAATTAATTATAGAGTCTCGGGAAAATCTCACCGTCGGCGGGGTAGATGGCACTGTCAGCGCCCTAGTTTAATTCTTCACATTTTGGTCTTTTTTGCTCCAAATTCGCTCCTTTTTGCATCTTTTTGCTCCAATGACCCTATTTCATCATTCCTGCAACAAAACATCAAAAATACCTTTCTTTAAAGTGCAATATCATAAAAAATAGTATAAAATAGGTATGAAAATCTCAACATATTTTCCTCTGGTCACCCCCAAAATACCCAATTGAGTCACCAATAAAAAGGTATGAAATTGCTAGAGTCACCAATAAGTACTAAAAATCACACCAAATCATTCCTTATGTCTTCATAAGAATTTTGTACATAATATTGTCACACTTCTTGACAACTTTTTGCACCTCGACACCAAAATAAAGAATACTTAAGAAATGCTTCGGGGATCATAAAATCTTCCACATTGATAAAAAATGACCCTAGACACTCTCGTTTGACTCCAAATTTATTTTTGAACTGCCTCGAGCCTTTAAATCAACCTTTTGACCACTCTAACTAAAGTTGACCAATATTATCAAAATGCCTCTCTTAGTCCAAAATTTTCAAAAATTTCAAAAAGTTTCAAAAATTCCAAAATCCTCTTGAAATTTCCCAAAACCAATGTGGACCACTAAACTCACCCTAATTTTACTTAATTTGAATAATTTGACCTATTTGACCAAAATCCTCAGTTTTGCCCCTAAAGGTATAACCACTCTTATTTATGCCACATATCCATCAAATTGGCCTTAATTTTCCTCAGTTTTAATTCTAAACTCAAATTCATATTAAATAAGATCAATTTAAAACAAATTCAAGTCCAATTGACCCACATTGTGAGCCCAATTTCAATTCAACCCGAAAGCCCTAATTTTGACCATATGGCCTATTTTGAAATTATTCCCTCATAAATGCATATAATTAAAGGCAAAATTCATATTATTTTTCATCCCCATTATGCTTCACATCTTCATAAAAATTCTCATCTAAATTTTCAAACATTTTGATTGGCATTTGCTCCACATTGGCATCTTGATGCATAAAGGTTTCAAATTGACATATGTCACATAATTCACACATATTATCCTACCAAATTAATTTGGAATTGTTCCACAACATTTGTAAATCATAAAATACATCTGCATGAATACTTTCATTCAAAGATTCAACCCATTTGACATCAATTTCATGGATTTTGCATTTACTACATGTGACCATGTACACTTCACCACCCATGCACATCTTGAACACAAATTCTTGCATTTGGGCTACCCTTTTAGTTTGATTTTGTAGCCTAATTCTCCAACAAAGTTAGAAGATACTCAACCATTTAAAACATCATCATTAAGCTTAAGCATGGGTCCTTTTTTTAAGCAATTTTTGACCTTACCCTTGCTTCCTTGTTTTTATCTTGAAGCCCACATAATAATGACTTGTTTTAGGTGTCACCTGATTACAAGCCAACTCCGTTTCTCCACACCCTGCTAGAGATTTCAGACCCTTAACCCATGCCTAAATTAACAACTTCATTAACTTAAACCAAGCTTAATCAAGGGAGGTATGGGGAGAGATCCATCTCTTACATTTGATTGGACATGCTAGCTACACGGAGCCAAGTTTTAGCCTACCTATCCTCTTTTGCCTCTTGTCTTCACCTCCACCCTAAGAAAACCAAATCTTTACACCTCAGCCCCCTTTCCACATCACCTCTCTTAACCCATGCCCATGAAAATCTTAAAATCCAAATGGAGGAGAAGGAGAGAAGGGAGACCCAACTTTCTATAGAGCCATCAAACCCACCTGCACCCTTGAGCAAAGTTGTGCTCCTTATCATGAAGAATACAAAAACCCCCACTGCCGATGCCAGAAAACCCATTTGAAGCTCAGAACCACCTTGCAATTTTGCAGAGAAAACCCTTTCAAAACTCGCCCAAATTAGTATATTAGGCCCCTTGGGTCCTTAGGAGACCAAGCCAACTGTTTTTCATATTCCTCATGACCGTTAGAACTTCTTCCAAGCGAAGCCGAGCCAACTCCGGTGAACTTTCAAAGTGATGTGAGAATCATGTCAAATCGACGCCACAAGGACTTAGATAAGCTCAAGGAAGCCTACTTATTCAAAATTAATTGAGGACAAAACTCTTGGGCTCAGGTATATGTCTTAAATCAAAAAGATAATCCCAAACTATCCTCCATTCTAGATAGAAAAATAGATCACAAAATATGTAAGTATCTATATGGATGTGATTTACTCTTTGAGCTGAACAAAACTAGCTGAAGAACATGAAATTTTGTTGAGAATCAGTGGAGAAAGGACTCTGGGAAGTTTCGGTTGTCAGTTCTCCTCCATGCGTGCATCGTAGGTTTTGGCGTCGCGGGCGTCACCGAGGGAGGAGGAGATACTGTAGCAATTTTTTTTTTAATTTTATTCAAGATATTATAACTAAACGTCAAAATTACATAACTTCTTGTAAAAAATAAAAAAAAAATAAACCGAAAGATGCTATGAACTGAAAAAAATGAGGAGAAATTTTCAAAACTAAAGTCACGATTTTACATCAAAGAAATATTTTTAAATTAATTTTTGAAGTTTTGGAGTATTTAAATCATAAAAATTAAAATATAAATGGGAAAAGTATAAAATTTGGTAGATATATTAAATGGCTTGAGAATAATTATTTCTGATTTTTTCAAGTCATTTTAATTCCTTAGTTGGAATATTTCTTTTTTTTGGTGAAATTGGTCATCTTAAATAATTAAGAAAAATAAGAAATGTGGAATTTCCAAATCCCCCTTGAATTTATTTTTCGACTTTAAACAGATCTTGGAAACCTTAAAACTATATTTAAAACCATTTTAATAATCATAATTCATTAATTATGGGAGTAGGTTTGAGGTTGGTTACGTTAGCCTAACCTGAGCTCAAGCTAAACCTAATCTAGCCTATTTAGGGTTCATGTCGGTCTCCAAGAATTAGTGCGACTAATCTGAATTTGTCCCCTTCTGGTCAACCCAATTTAAACCAAATACTTGGTTAACTAACTTTTGGGTTACATTAGTTAGCCACCAAAACAATAAGATTAGTTATCCTAAGCCTTAGGTTAGTTAACCCTAAACCAATAGGATTTGTTAACCTAAACCTTAGGTTATTTAACCCTAAAACAATAAGATTAGTTAACCTAAACCTCAGATTAGTTAAACCTAAAAAAAATGATTAGTTGACCTAAACCTCAAGTTAGTTAACCCTAAACCAATAAGATTAGTTAACCTAACCTCAGTATAGTTAACCCTAAGCCAATAGGATTAGTTAACCTATACCTCAGGTTAGTTAAACCTAAATCAATAAGATTAGTAAACCCCAAACAAATATGATTAGTTAACCTAAACCTAAGGTTAGTTAACCCTAAACCAATAAGATTGTTTAACCTAAACCTGAGGTTAGTCAAACCTAAACTAATAGGATTAGTTAACCTAAACCTCATGTTAGTTAACACTAAACTAATAGAGTTAGTTAACTTAACCTCAGGATAGTTAACCCTAAATAGGATTAGTTAACCTAACCTCACATTAGTTAACCCTAAACCAATAGGACTAGTGAACCTCAACCTCAAGTTAGTTAAACCTAGAATAATAGGATTAGTTAACGTGAACCTTATGTTAATTAAACCTAAATTAATTGGATTAGTTATCCTAAACCCTAGGTTAGTTAAACCTAAATTAATAGGATTAGTTAAACTAACCTTAGGTCAATTAAACATAAACCAATAGGATTAGTTAACCTAAATCTTAAGTCAGTTAATCCTAAACTAATAGGATTAGTTAACCTAAATCTTAGGTTAGTTAACCCTAAACCAATAGGACCTTAGGTTAGTTGAACATAAACCAATAGTATTAGTTAACCTAATCCTCAGGTTAGTTAACCCTAAACCAACAGGATTAATTAACCTAACCATAGGTTAGTTAACCCTAATCCAACATCTTTAGGTAAAACAAACTTAAATCATAGCTTAGTCTTAAGCTAAACCTACCCTAAACCTTAGGTTAGAACCTAACTCTTAGGTTGAACATAGAAGAATCTTTTAGGTATAACCTTAAACCTAAGTTAAACTTAAACCCCTAAACTTGAACATCAATTACGAAATAAAATAGAACACATTGGGATGGGTAAAAATTCACATAAAACACATTAAAACTTAAATTTAAACTAAATTGAACACAACAAGGCTTTCAAGCATGGCTTTGAGGTTAAGTCAGCTTCAAAGTTCTCAACCTCGCATAAATAACAACAAGTGAACAAAAATAATTAAAATAAAACACTTAAAATCCGACAATAAGATGTAAACAACCTAAAACATTTCAACCCTAAAATGAATAAAGTAATACAAGAATTAATTAAATATTAATCACAAAGATAACATAATGCAACTTAAACCCCTTTTTGCTCTAGTTTACGATGATTTCTTAGATGATGCATTCTGTGTATGTTGACAAGAATCTTCCAGTCCTGGTGGGCAGCCACCTCTCTCACTGAGTAAATTGGGGCATCCGACAACTTGGGACGATGGAGCCATAAACATCTTAATTGGATTACCACTAATTAAATAATTAAAATTTAATAAAAATTTGACAAAATATTATTTCCTTATTCGCTCTACTTATTGCTTTATGTATCTTAATGCATGCACTTTTACTGCTTTTATCAAACATCGAATGCATCTGTTAAGGACAAATAATAAGGAAATAAAAGTTGCTTAGATTAGGGAGAACCTAGAAATCATAACACTAGGGATTTACTTAGCTTAAGTGAACTTAGTCTTGGCCTAGGTTTGAACTATACCTCCATTAACCTTTAATTAATTCACTGTAAAATTATCAAAACAAATAAAACTTTTAATAATAAGATCGGAGTACCTGAAAACTTGAAGACACTTCAACAAGGAGCTTGGAGTAAATCTCATGGGCAGCTTGTTCAAGACCTTTGTTTAGTTTAAATAACAATACATAAGATTCTGAGGCTGACTTTTATGACATAAAACCTTACTTTTTGTTAGGCTTCTACATAGTCCTGATATGCAACATGTCTTAACTTGTTTTAGAAGTCTGAGATAGTCACTCGACGTAAAACCTCCTATCTTTCTAGGCTTTTTATGTAAATCATCATTACTTAAATCTAAGACCTAATAAATAAAACTGGCAGGAGTTAACTTAAACTAATATCATCCTAAATTGTGCCAAACATTAGGATAGTTTGGGGGATTAACAAGAACATATTCTGTACCTTTAATCTTCTCCATTTTTCTTCCTTTGATTCTTAAAACAAAATCTTTCACCTTTGAACCAATCCCTACTGAAAATTTCATAATAATGTTCGTTGAAAACCCTTCCTTTTGAACTCATAAAAACAAAAATTCTTGATTTTTATCGAGAGTTTTTTTAAGTGATCCATCCGGTTAAGATGTAATTAACTTTTGGGTATTGCCCTTATAGGGAACTCAAAAGAACCCAGACTTAAAATAAACCCAATTTGACTCCCACATCGAATAATGGAATCCGTCGGTCATCATGCAAACTTGCAGATCAAACTAAAGTCATTTATTTCTATAGTTTATTTAATTTAACTTATTATAAAGTAGTGTATTACCTTTCAGGGTTGTACATTACTCTTGATTAGCTCGATTATCCAAATTATAGGAATCAATGGGATCAATTTGACCACATTTTCTTGAAATTAAAATACCTAATTTCTAAATACTATATTACACTAAATTAAACTTCACCCAGCCGTATGACGACCGACAGTTTCATTTTTATGCAATTACTCTTTATATTATTATTATGATCTTAAATTAAAATAGTAATCTAGGACATTTTTTTTGTTGAGTCTGAGATTGTTCATGAATGACACCTGATAAATAGAATGTAATGTAAAAAAGGAATGAGAGAGAGTGTGTGTGTAATAGAGAGAGAGAGAGAGTGAGAGTAAGAGAGAGAGAGAGAGTGAGAGTAAGAGAGAGAGAGAGAGAGAGCAAAGAATAATAACAAATAATGATGATTGGTGTCAAATTTTCTCCCTTTCAATTACAAATATTACTCCAAAATATATTTAAGAAGAGCCATTATAAAATGACGTTTATACCTATAATCTTATGCAATTAGATGGAGATAGCTAATGAAACTGGTCAAATTGAATAAAACTAGCTTGGCCTAGTCTGGCTGGGTTGACTATAGAGGGTGAAGTTCAGTAGGATTAATAGAAAATCTTGTCACTTTAAACTATAAAGGAGAATAGTTATCATAATTATTAGTTCCTGATTCTCGTATCCTTTTGAATGACATATCAGAGAAGAATGATAGAAAGATGAATATAAAACTAAAATTATTCCTAAAAAAAGACCAGTACATGCTTTTCTCCAAATAGAAGTTAAAAAATCATTTAAATAAAAATTAGTAGTTTATTTATGTGTCGACTAGCAAGTTGCTTGGGGCTCTTAGCTCTCTTATCCTTGGGAATTTTGGCTCACCTTCAAGGGATTGTCTCATAGATCACCAACTCATAAATATTATAGTTGAATTAGTCTTAAAAAAAGAGTTCCCCAAGTGTTACCACTGAAAGGAGTTTTATATTTTTGTGCTACTAGATTGACTATTTTTATAATATAACTCAGTTATAAAAAATTTGAGTGGTTTCATTAAACTTAGACTATCTTTTTGCTTGAGTGATGTAGCACTATTATAGGGACCAGTAATCCTAATTTTTCAACTTCACCTTAGCTGAAATCTTGTGGTCTTCAGCCTTAGGTTAACTGAATTCATTCGTTATTTTGTTGATCTACATTGAAAGGAGGCTCTCTAATGTTGTCTCTGACATTTAAATAATAAATCAAGCAAGGACCCAAAATATAGGAAATTTTCTTTTTACTCTTTAGAAACTTACTTATGAGAGGCATGTTTCCCAGTGGTATAGGCGAATTGAAAAGGTAAGAAAAATAAGCTAAACTAAATAAGTAGGAGGGTCCAAAAAGATTTTATTTGTAGATTTTTTCTTGTTTCTTGGTTTCTCTCCTCCATGGCTTATCTTCTCTTTGACAAATATTTTCCTAAAGATGTTTTTGGAGAAATTTAGAGGGAGAGCAATTTTCTGTCCAATTGGAGCTGATCAAGAAGAATAGAGCTTGCTATCGGGTTGATGAAAATGATTGAGTTGATCAAAGTTAGTTAACCAGAGTGAATGAAGCTAGTAAGGCCAAATGGAGTTGGCCAGACCGAGTGGAGCCAACCAAGTTAAACTAAGCTGACAAAACCAACAAGAGCAATTAAGAGCAGAAGAAGTTTGTGGCTGATCCACCTTAAAATTTCTTTTTTTTAGTGCATATTTTATGAATGTTTTATGCATATTTTTAGTGATATTGGACTTTAAAGAAAGGTGTTTTGTATGCTTTTAGTTTCAGTTACATCAACTAGACATTTGGAGAAAATGAGGAAAAAATGAGCAAAATTAGTGCAAACTGTATGGCACCATAGCGCCGCCCCATGGCGTTATAATGCCACAAATGCGAGCAGAGGGAGCGATAGCACTAATAACTTCCCTTCTAGAAGATCCATTGAATTTGGCCAAATTTTAACGGGTGTCTGAAGTAAACCTTGGTTATTTTCAAAAATCTATTAATATGGATGAAAATTATACCAAATAGAGGACCTTTTTGCAGCATTTGAAGGCTTTATGAAGTCCTAATTTTGTGTTTTAGTGTGAGTTTATGTGTGTTTTGTCTTGTAAGAATAAAAGTTTGGAGATTTATTCAAAGGGACTCCAAAAGTTTTTGGCCAAGTCAAGTTTTTGGCATCGTTTCCTGGGATGGTAACAAATATTTTTTTTTAATTTGGAAAGAAAACTTTTTGATCTGCTATTTTGTTTAAATTGGAGATCTTAATTTTATTAATAATTAAACTGGAAGAAATTAAAAAAAAGGAAAATAAAAAATTACAAAAACTAAAAAACTAAAATAAAGAAAATTTTATTCTATTTTGTTGTGTTATTTTATTTTTCTAAATTTTATCACTTGTATGCGTAGTTCAGGATCTGAAGGTTTACTGCCCTATGATTCTAAAATAGAACGTACTATAAGAAAAATTAAAAAATAAAGAAGTCTTCAAAACTTTCAAGATATGGCGATTACTTCAAAAAAAAATATTGAAATTCAAAATGATGAAAATGAACATCATAAGTTACAAAAACCTTTAAGGTATTATGCAAACCCTCAGATAGAAGAAATTCACTTAATTATTCAAACTCCTGCTGTAGCGGCTAACTCATTTAAACTTAAACATAAAATAAAACAAATGGTAATAAATAATTAGTGTGGAGGAACACCAAATGAGGATCCAAATTTACATCTTGCAAGTTTCTTAGAACTGTGTGCTACATTTAACTATGATGGTGTATAAAATGATGCTGTCAGACTTAGAATTTTTCCTTTTTCATTAAGGGATAAACCTAATATGTGGTTAAATTCATTAGCACCAAAATCTATTAGAACATGGAGCGATTTGATACAATAATTAGTATGGAGGAACACCAATTGAGGATCCAAATTTACATATTGCAAGTTTCTTAGAACTGTGTTCTACATTTAAACATGATGGTGTATCAGATGATGCTATCATACTTAGAATTTTTCCTTTTTCATTAAGGGATAAAACTAATATGTGGTTAAATTCATTAGCTCCTAAATCTATTAGAACATGGAGCGATTTGGCACAAAAATTTTTGGCTAAGTGTTTTACACCTTTAAAAACTACTAAACTTAGAAATGATATTAACTCCTTTACTTAGTATGAAGGGGGGGGGGTCAATTTATGAAGCTTGGGAATGATTTAAGGAACTCCTTAGATAGTGTCCACATTATGCTTTACCAGACTGGCTAATTGTTCAAACTTTTTATAATTGGTTAGTTGGATCCTATAGATCTGTCATAGATGTTGATGCTGACATTTCATTAATGTCCAAATTATTTAATGAATCATATGCTTTAAAATGACTATAAATAATTTTCAATGGCCTTCTAAAATGGTAAAGCTGAAGAAACTATCCAGTATTCATGATAATGATGCTATTTCAATGGTTGCTTCACAAGTTGCTACGTTATATAGGAAAACATACTAAATTAGAATGAATTTATCTCAAACATCTCAATTGGCTGAAGAAAATTAATTAACACAAATGCTTGATTCTCAAACTTCATTAGAAACTATAAATGTTATTAATAGACCCAATAATCCATATTCCAATAATAATAACCCATGTTAGAAAAAATATTCAAACTTTAATTGGAATAACAATTCTAGTGGTGGAAGTCAACAATGGGGGAAAAATCAAGTAAACCCTTTAAGAAACTGTAACATATAGAGGAATTCAAAACTTAGAACTACTTTACCTCCTGAATTATATAGTAATCAAAAAGTCAACGAAAAGAAGTTGTCTTTAAAAGAAGTTGTGTTACAAATGGTAATCAATCACAGAGTCAGAGTGCTGCTATAAGAAACATAGAGAATCATCTGGGACAAATTTCTAACACACTTGGCAATAGGCCTCTGGAACAATTCATAGTAATTTTGAGATTAGTTTTAAAGATAAAAGTAAAGAACAAGAGTAAGTTAAACCAACTAAGAAGTCGGAAGGAATTGAGTGTTGTTGTTCAACTTGAAATCAAAGTTGAGGGAAAAGATAAAGAAACTGAAATACCTGAAGAAAGTAATCTTAAAGAAGTGGAAAAAGCTATTTCTCCAACAAAGAAGATAAAAGAAAGACCATAATCTCATTTTCTTCAAAGACTTAAACAACAAAAACTTGATCAACAACGTTCAAAATTTTTTAAGATGTTTAAAAAGCTTACAATTAATATTCCTTTTGTAGAAGCTCTTGAATAAATACCAAGTTATGCAAAGTTTATGAAAGAAATTTTATATGAAAAAAGAAGTTTAAAGATTAAGAGACTGTTGCACTTTGTGCAGTGCAATAATTCAGAAAAAGCTTCCTTAAAAACCCAAAGATCCTAGGAGTTTCACCATACCTTATGTAATTAGAGAAAATATTTGTGGAAAAGCTTTATGTGATTTGAGAGCAAGCATTAATCTCATGACATTATCTATATTTAGAGGAAGAGGTTTAGGAGATATTTTTCCCATTAATGTGACCCTAAAGTTAGTTGACCGATCTATCAGTTAACCTAAAAGGGTTATAGAAGATTTGTTAGTTAACGTGGATACATTTATCTTCCCTGTTGACTTCATTGCGTTGGATATAGAAGAACATAAAAAAATTTCTATTATTTTAGGGAGACCTTTCCTAGCTACTGAACATACAATGATAGATGTGCTAAAAGGAGAATTAACCATGAGAGTTACAGATCAGGAAATAAATTTTAATGTGTTTAAATCAATGAATTATCTTGATAAAGAAAATGATCGTAAATGTTACAGAATAGATATAATTGACTATATGATTGTTAATCATTTTCAAGAAAGATGTAAGGTCATATCGGATAAAAAAGATGAAGTAAATTTGGTACAAAAAGAATTAAAAATTTTAAATGGTTTTGAAAGTAAATCAAAAAAGAAAAACACTGAGGAGTGAAATTATGTTACGGAAAAATTTAAAATTTTTGATATTACTGAAAATAGTAAGACAATGATACCTTATATTGAAAACCCTCATGAACATGAGATGAAGGTTCTACGTACTCATGTAAAGTATGCATTTTTTGAGAATTCATCTACATTACCAATTATTATATCCTCTAATTTAATTTTGAACGAGAAAAAAAATCATTAGAGACATTGGACATTAGTGTTAAAGGAATAAGAAGTTTCCTGGACATGTTGGTTTCCATAGGTGTATATTAAAAAATTTTCTAAAATTTCCAAGCCTTTATGTCAATTGTTGGAAAATATAGAATAAAAATCTAATTGCCACAACTTATTATCCTCAGAAGAGTGGTTTGGCAGAAGTATCCGATCGAGAAATTAAAAGAATATTTGACAAAACTATAAATCCTAATATAAGAGATTGATCTACTAGACTTGATTCTACATTATGAGCTTATAGAGTTACTTACAAAACTTATGTAGGAATGTCACCATATAGACTCATATTTGGGAAAGCTTGTCATTTTTCTGCTGAATTTTAGAATAAAGCTTATTGGGAAATACAATAGTTTAATTATAATTTGAAAGATGCCAGGGAAAAATGATTATCACAATTAAATGAGCATGACAAGATGAGAAAGGAATCTTATGAGAATGCAAGAATTTATAAAGAGAAAATGAAAATGAAGAAAGATCAAGGAATTCTGAAAAAGCATTTCAAGCCTGGATAAGAAGTTTTATTATATATTTCAATATTGAAATTATTTCCAAGAAAACTTAAGTCCAAGTGGTTAGGATCATTTATTGTTATAAGAGTTTATCCAAATGGAGCTGTTAATATTGAAGATCCTAATACTAGAAGGATATATAAGGTAAATGGACACAGCTTAAAAGCCTATACAAGTGGAGATAGTCCTACATTTCAGGAGATCTCAATGTTGGGCTAACCATATTAAAACATTGGATAGGTCAGGTTGAGAAAGTTAAACCAAGCGCTTTGTGGGAGACAACCCATAGTTATCGGTGTGATTGACTTGTTTGTTGATTATAGTTGTGATGAGTTTTTAATGTAATTTGGAGTCTTACATGACAATGTTGGCACAAAACATTGTTATATCGATGGAATTAAAGTTCAAAAGAATGAAATTTTGATTTTGAGAAAGTTGACCTGATTTTATAGCGCCATATATAGCGCTATAACGCCACAGTTTGAGTAACTTTTTTGGAACCGCCAAAGTTTGGTTTTATTCCCTCTTTTTCTCTATAAATTGGTATAGGATGAGAAAGGGAGTATTAATTCAAATTTTCTTAGAAAATTGGAGAAATTTTAGAGTGGAGAAAGAAAATTCTACTTTAAGGATCATGGAGAGCAATGACAATGGGAGATTTGAATATAAGAAGATGGTGCATAAGGATGCTGAGACATAGTATAACGAATTTCTTACATTGAGTTTAAAGAAAGTTATGAAAAAATTTGGAATGATTGAAGGAGTGCTCCCTCAATTGCACACCAAACTTGAAAACTTGTTCCACCAATATGAGCATTTGGATTGGCAGTTGAAACTCCAATTCAATAATTTGACATATTTTCAAGATTGTCAAGTGACAATGTAAACCACAAAAAAGTGGATAGATGAGAAATTATCTTCAGAATTTCCTCATGCTCCTTTTTATCATTGCCACAATTGGAATTGGTTGGTGGGTGACCAGGTGAATGACACCTCTGATCACAACTACGTGTAAAGTGATTCTGTAGAAAGATAAATGTGTTAGTAATATATTCTTCTGTGTAGTATATCTATGTTGTATTTATTAAGGCTTTAGAACTCATGATGTTGTGTTTGTATTGTATTGGCTTTAGAACTCATCAATGTTTGTGACATTTGTTCTATGAATTCTATTAATATAAGAAAACTAGTTCTATGTTGTTCTAAAACGAAGACCTTATGTAATCAATTGAGTATTTGAATGTTAGACTTTGGAGTGATTTTGAACTAAAAAATGGCCATTAAAACTATAAAAATAGGCTTTAAATATCTTAGTTTTTCTATTCTCTATCAAGATATAAAAAATCATAAAATTTTAGGTGCATTTAAATGGTGCTATATCACCATCCTTAGAGCTATAGCACCGAGCCAACCCGAGAGCAGGTTTTAGGAGCCAAACTATCAGTTGACGCCATTTTTGACCTTGGTTCTTCTTTTTTTTCTTTTTTTTCACATTTTTGCTCTCCTAGAGCTTGGATTTGTGCTTGAAGAAAAGTCTTTAAACTCTAGATTTCATCGTGTTTAGGTAAGATCAACATCTTTGCTCTGCGAAATTTAGATTTCACCATGGATTTCTTCCAGGTTGCGGGTGTGGCCGAAAATATCAAAATTATTTGGAAATGGTGAGAAATCCATGGGTAAATGATTATTTAGTTTAGAATTTGTTTGTTGGAGCCTAAAAATTATATATTTGAGATTTATTGGATATTTATTTGGAATTTCTAAATTTGTCATGGCTCCTAAAATGAAAAGAGGAAAAGGAAAGGGTGTTTTCGATGCCGATAAATTCACTAGCATGAAAGCACAAGACTGATACAGTGATCTTCAATCTAAGAAATTGATTGTAGAACGAAACTTCCTTCATCCTGGTGGAATGATAGAATGTATGATTGCAGAGCGACAAAGGAAAAGTTTTTTGTATTTCACTATCATTGTTGTGATATCTGTTGTTAGAGAATTCTATGCGACTTTACCTAATGAATCTGATGATTTAGTTTATGTGAGAGGGCAAAATGTGGGTATAAGTTCTGTTCAGATACATCACATTTATAAGCTGCATAGTCTTCCTACTTGTTTATATTCTGAGTTTCTTCATAGTGAGGACGAATTGAACGAGAATATGTAACTTTTGATTAATGGTAATGGAGTAAGGAAGATTAAGAATGGACGATGGGTAAACTTTTCTTCCTACTGACCACTTTAGTGAGGTAACTGGAGAAAGAGCCACATTGAACTATTGCTTTCAGATGAATAAATCAATTGAGAGTGTCTTTTTAATTTACAAGAATATGCTTATTTCTTGGAGGGGAAGAACTGCTGGTGTTATGGGTTATCCTGCTCTTATTGCTATCATGTGTGTTAAATCTGGAGTGAAATATGAGACTTGGGAAGATGTTTTACCATGTCATAAACCTATTGGAAAAATGAATTTAGATATGTACAAAAAACATACTGGAGTAAGATATAGAAGTAGAAGCTCTAATATTCCTTCTAGTTCAGCTTCAGCTTCAACTTCTAGACCTACTACATCTGATACTACTTCACTTGATACATAAACAAAACAATTATTTATTGAACAAGGAGATATCTTAACATTATAGAATCAATATAAAAGTTTAGAAGCCCATATTTATCATAATGATGAGTATAGCATAAAAGAGTTGAATATGATATTGCTTATAATGCGAAATGGAGAAATTCTTAAGGGGTGACTACTCGATAGTATTTCCAACTGGCCCTAGATATTCACCTTATAAACCTGATGAAATGGAGCAAGATTTTGGATTGGATGATGATGATGATGATGATGATGATGATGAAAGTGGTGATGATATGTAGTGTTATGAGTTTTATTTGTTGTTTTCTATTTTCATGTTTAAAATCCTTATAGTTAGTTTGTTATTGCGTGTTTGTTAGAATGTTTTAATTTTCATTTGTGTAAACTGTTAAAGTTATCTTTATTGTACTAAACTGTTATATTGTTTTAAAAGATTATCTTTTACTTAAATGTAAATGTTAGAATAGTCTTTTTATTTTTGGACATGCTAATTTCACTTATTTTTATTACTTTTACCTGTACTATTATATTGTTTTTAAACTTCATAATTTTTTTTTTGCATAAACTAATCTGTTGAAATTAATTAAAATTTTAAGTTTGGGGGAAGGAGAAAATCTTTTTAAAAGAACTAAACTTTTTTGTCCTCAGAGAACTATCTTTTTAAAATTTAAATTAACATAACCTGTGGTATGTTAGGATAACTTAAGATAATAATATTTTAATTTTTATAAAAGTTATAGAAAAATTAAGTTAATTTTTTTAATAATAAAGGTTAGTTCTAAAGTTAAAATATTTAGTATGAGAGGATAAGATTATCTTTTTAACATTTAAAGTAAAGAAATTTGTATTCTTGGAATTGTTAAAAATTTTAGAGTTTTACTTTAAGAAAAAGGAATTGAGACTTTTTGAAAAATCTTTTTCAAAGCTAGTACAATTTTGTAAAAATAAGGAAATGTGAAAAACTTTTAACTTTAAGAAGAGGATGGAGGAGTTCAAAATCATTGCAGGTTATCCATATATAGTAATTCTCACATTACATGAAAAGAAAAAGACATGATTGAAAAAGATCCTAAAGAAAAAGAAAAAGAAAGAAAAATTAAGACAAAAAAAAGAAACAGAAGAGAAAGAATGAATAGTGCCCAGATTGGCTCTATAGCGCCAGTAACTTCTCTTCTAGAAGACCCATTAGATTTGGCGTAATTTTGAAGGGGTGTTTAAAGAAACCCTTGGTTATTTTTCAGAGATTTATTAATATGGACAAAAATTGGACAAATAGAGGAATTTTTTTGACAGGATTTGAAGACTTTATGAAGTCTCACTTTTGTGTTTTAGTGTGAGCTTATGTGTGTCTTTGTTGTAAGAGTAAGAGTTTGGAGATTTCTTTAAGGACACTCCATAATTTGTGTTGGGGTGAAGACATAAGATATTTTGTATTTGTGCTTAAGTTTTTATTTCGAGACTTGATTTTCAATACAAATTTGGTGTTTTTGTTTTATTCTTCATAAATTCTGAGTAGTTTCCTTTCTTTCTCCTTGCTCTTGCGAACTAATCTTGTGTGATGAGAATGATTTAAAGATTTCTATTTACTTTTGAAAGTTGTGATGAAATTTTCATCGATTCTTTATTGGCTTTATAAATTAGCCACTTGTGAGGTTAAGAGCTATTGAGAAACATAAAAACTCGAGAGGGTTATGATTTCACCCAACTTGTGAGCGTCACACTTCATTCTAAGCAGAGCCGTTGCGATCACCTAAGGGGGAGTGCAAATAGATATGGAGATAAGTTTTAATGGGCATAGATTTGATGTTTCTAGGGTGCACACTAGATTTGTTTTCAAATTTGGTTTAGATTTTGGATTGTAAAAGTCTTTAGTAGGTCCTCTAGAGAGGGCATAGTAGGTAATCTGGAAGTGAGAGACCATAATCTACTCAGCATTACTACACAAGCTAGTGAAAAAGTCTAAATTAGCTAATGATCTTTGCTAGCACCAAGAGGGGTTAAAGAAAAGGAATGCTATCATTTGTCACAATACATCATCATATTTTTAGTCATTCAAATCCTACATTGATTAATATCTCATGACAAGAGCAAATATCTTTACGTAATATTCAAACTCGTCAGAATTACTTTTATTAAAATATTAATTATAGTTGTTTCATCTGCTTTAATTTAGTCTTAACCGTTGCTATCATTAGGTTTTCATTTGAATTTGCAATTTAAATAGATTTTGCTTTTGAGTTTTGCATGCCAATTTAAATAGTTCAACTGTCCTCGTGGGATCGATACTGAGATTTTTAATGAAAATCCTGTATTACTTGAAACGATACGTATACTTGTGTAGTACTTCTAGTGTGATATTTTATTATTTAATTTTCCATATCATTTCATTTATTCACACTAGCCACTGAATATATATTGGGTCAAGTTTTTGGCAATATTTTTAAGATTAAAAGTACAAGTAATTGCAGACAGAGTTAATGGCTTTGTGGAATGAATTTGGTGGTCAGACAGAACAAAGCAACCTTAGACAAATAGAGTTGGACGAACTGAATGAAGCTAGTGGTTGAGGATGATGGAGCTGGTTTGATGAATGGAGCTGATCAGGCCAATTGGAGCTAGTTTGCTATGCCAACTAGAGATGGTGCAAGGTTGAACGAAGTTGGCCTTACCAAATAAAGCTAGCTGAGTCAAACCGAGATGGCCAGTTTACTGATGCTGGGTTGGACAAATAGAGTTGGTAGGGAGAATGAAAGCAGCGGCTAAGCTGGATGGTGGACTAAATGGAGCTAGTCATGCTTACTGAGGCTAGTCAGCCGAGCGGATTGGAGTTTATGATCGGGCTAAATGGAGCTAGCCGGGCTGGTTGGAGCTGTTTGGGATGAATGTATGAGTCTGAAAATTCTCCTAAGCATGTTCTCTAATGCATTATATGTTGTTAGTCACATATCTTTGGCTCGGTTCTTCTCATTGCATCGCTCGTCTTCTTGTTGGTCGCATAATCTACACTCAATAGATCTTTGAGGATGTTAAATTCAAGATTATTCTTGAATCACGCCGAAGGAATAGAGTGTAAAATGGGAGAGAGAGAGAGAGAGACAACAATGAACATTGATGAATAGTGTCGATTTTTTTCCCCTTCAATTACTAATAATGCTCCTCTATTTATAGAACAAGAATCAATATAAAATAACAATTTACGCGTAATCCTTTGTAATCGGCTGAAGATGACCGAACATAGCTGGTCAGGTTGAATGAAGATGGCCAACTTGAGAGGAGCTAGTCGAGCCGACTGGAGTTGGTTGAGTTGAATGCAGTCGGAGGGGCTGACTACAGTTGGTGGTTAGGTCGACAGTAGAAGGCCAAGTTTAGCAGGTTCTATTGTCTAAAACTACGAAGGAGAACTTTCATTATAAAATTTTATTAATTTGATATTATTATATTTTCACTAAATAATAATTAATTATAAAATGACTTTTTTATTGAAAAAATTGAACAAGATATTATCAAATAATGTTATTTTAAAATGGTCCAAAAATCTATTGAATTTACTTTGAAATACATGCATTATGTATTCTATATGTGTAACAATAATCTGAAGAAAAAAGAAAAAATAACTTTTAGGGCTCATTCTGATCAAAATTGTTTCATTTTTAAATATCCATTAAATTTTCACTGGGTTCTTTGAAAATGATTTCTATGAATGATTAGTAACCCTCAGCCGCTTTTAACAAGATAAACGCTTGAAATGTTTACGGAGAGAAGAATCGACTAGTTCATAATACTTGCAAAGAAATATATTTGTTTTTTACTTTTTCGCATTACTAGTTAAAAGTAGCATTTACATACATAGCACCCAATACCTATGTTTTTACATATCCAACCCTCAAACATTGCCTCTTATATTCTTACGAACCAAAATTTTCGTATCATAAAAAATACCACCCTTTTTTAAAATTGAAGTTTAGGTGCTAGATGTGTAAATACATAAGCATTGAGTAATCTGTATGTAAAACTGCAGGTTAGGTGTTAGATATACATAAAAATTGAGTGGTATATATGAAAATCATCCTAGTTAAAATTCTGCAAGATAAATATTGCACTTTATAGAGCCAATATAATTGCAATAATAGTGAGCAAAATTTTTAAAATAAAATGAAAAAAAAAACCTCTGAACAAATTTCTTTTTTTGGGTAATACCAGAACAAATCTCTCTTAAGCAATGTTCTCGATCTCAAAAATCTGGCGGCTTCTGGTCGGCGTGTGGTGGAAGCATACTATTGATTTTGTTTTATTGGAGCATTGAACTTTCCGATAAAAAGATGCCAACGATATTCACACTATTGTTCCCATGTCGTTCTCAAATATATATGGACTTTAATAAGAGAAAGGGGAGTTTTGCAAAAAAAGTGCTAGTAAGATATTTATTGTATGAAGCTTTTGAGTGAAGCTCAACGTGAACTTTATAATTAGAGTGAAGCTAAATTCTGAAACATGACACGTTTCTAGTATAATGGTTGGAATTTCATCAGAAACTCCTAAGTCTGCATGAGCACTCTTGGGATGGAAGACCTCTTATGAAGTTATACTAATGAGATAAAATTGTCAGGTTAGTAGGAAAAAAACGAACATGTAAATTAAAGGAGGCTGCTCAGATCTTAAAGAAATCTAATGGTCTAGAAAAGAAGAGTATGAGAGAGGTTGGCCCATTGCCAAGAGACCGTGAGGCCAACCTGACCAAACGAGCATAACCAACTAAACCAAAATCAGTCAATCCACGAGGCAGAAAATTAGACAATAAGGTGTTAGAAATGATCAGAGGTGAGCTGAATCAGGGCAGGATTAGCAACGCTTACAAAATGTTTTGACACTTAATAGAAGAAGGGACCGCTAGTCTTGAAAAGAAAGGACAAAACCTTTAAATTAATTTTTATGACAAGGTCAACAACAATGTGTGAACCAAGAATAGGTTTCAAAGAAAGATTTGATTGTAGAAAACACATCTTTTTGTTAATGAATCACGACCAAAATGCTGACATCCAATCAATTTGGATTTTAACTTTTTCGTGGGTCATTGACCGGATGATATTCTAACTTCTTTTTGTCTATGGGTAAAATTATTTTTTGTATTCACCAAATACTATATTAATGGACCTCTATTTGATTCCTTTAGGCATTTTCTTAGGACAAATATGTACCCATCCTAATATCTCCTTTCCAGCCAATCCTTACAAACAAAACAATATTCAATTCATTACCCAAGCAATCTATGGAATAAATAGTAACTGGGTTCATTGCTCCTTCCAACTTCTTCAGGCTTGTGAAGTTCAGAAAGCATGAAATTTTGTTTCTTTAGCTAACTCTTGAATATCTTTCCAACAACTTCAACTTTAATGAATAAGCTCTGTTCTTCTTTTATTCAAATGTAAATTTACATATAGTTATTATTTCAAGTTTATAAAGTTGTTGTAGTAGCGATCTTTTTTGTTGTGATTATTTCTCTTAAATATGCCACTGCTATTGCCTAAAATTTTCAGACTGTGTTAGCATGGATGCTTCTCTCTATCGATTGATGACACATCTCAAGCATTATTTTATAGGTTTTCAAAGGTTTCTACGCAGCCTCCTAATTAATGAATGGTAGCAGCTTAGCCTAATTTTGTTCTTAACCAACTTATTTAAAAAATTTTAAAAGTAATAATGGTAAATTCTTTCAATAGGAAGGAAACTAGTCCATAAATGTTCTTTAGTAGGATCTTAATTGTATATAGTTCATAATTCAGACTTACATTTCCCTATCTCAAGAAACAATCTATTAGAGTTTAGTAAGGATTTTATTTCTAAACCACTAAGTTTGCAATGGTGATGTGATATTGAGCTCCAACAAATCTTTTAATGAATAACTTTTTTAACTTACTGAATGTCTTAACAATGCATTGGGTAGTTCAACATACCAGTCAAATGCTTTTTTAGACACATTGTTCACAAATTCATAGAATAATAAGGCATCACTTCCCTAATTTTAGCAAACATGTTAGATGAGTGCTAAATTTTGCTTATGATTATGATCTCGATTGAATATAGTTGTGTAAAATTTATAAAGTTGACTCCTCTTTATAATGACGCCAAAAACTTGATGTGAAAATTTAATAATAATAACATTACGCTCTTAAGATTGGGATTCAACCCAGTTATACATATCGTTATCAAGTAATATATGACTTTCTGTTTAAGTCCCAAAAATTGATCCCACGGGGAAGGTTTAAATTTGAAATGATAAATTAACTAGGAAATTCACAAAAATCAAACAAAATTACTGTCACTAATTTTGAATGTGTAAGATGCTAACAAAACTAAATTATTAAATACTAGCAAAACATAAATACAGAGTTTAAAACAATAACTATTAAACTATGTTTATGTGGTGAAGATTTTTTATATGAAAAAACATCTTTCCCACTACAGTGAGCTTTTTGGTGAAATGAGATGAGATAAATGGTTTAAATTTGTATTGTGCCAAATAGGAGTAATTTTAATTCTCTACCCTGAATCAGTGTTATAGAAAATCATTGGTTAATCTTATGTTAGGTTTAGTCCCTAAATCTGTGGCAAGGCTAGGAGGATACTGGCTCCCACTTTAGAGCTCCCACTTCCCTTTCCCTGAAAGCTAACACTCACTTTAGTTTTAAAACACTAAGATGGAATTGAGGATTTTTAGTCTGTCACCCTAGAAATCTTCAATTCTACATGCAACAAAGTATATTTTCTTATTTATTTGCACTTAATTCCTTGAACAAAACACTCCTTCATGGACTTAAATGTGATTCTCACATGTTGTAGAACTCATACTTCATTTCTTGGTTCATATGTTTCACAATATATTTTAATAATTTAATTGGCCAAATTGAAAAGTAAATTAAGAACGAAGTTGAAAAATCATCAAAATTTATTTTAAATTTTAACTTTGGCACATTCAAATTATCTCTTCATTTCACCATATCTCAGAGTAGAAAGAAAGATAAAGGAATCTACTTAGACATCATGAGAAAGAAACAACAAAACACAAATTTCATAAATAAAAGAAAGTTCATATAAAAATAATAAATAAACAACACTTATCTGAAACTCTTTCTCAAAGTGAATCCTTTGTAGGCTCTCTTAGGAAATGTAGGAAGAAGAAATCTCTCACTTGTCTTCCTTGCCAACACATCTTAGAGCAGAATTCACACTTAAACTCACCACAAAAACTCAAAACTATAAAAACAAACATTAACAAATAGTATGGAATGGCGTGGAATGTAGGTGTGTGAAGAGGAAAACTAATTGAGTGGAAGAACTCAAAATGGTGCGATTTTGATCAAATTTTGGCACTAAATAGAACCTAGGTCGGTTCTCCAATAGGTGCATCCAAAAACTCTTCAAAAAGCATCAAAATTCGTCGAATCTTCTTGAAACAGGGTCTGCACCGAAACTGGTGGCGTCGGCGCCCATTCTGGCACTGTCGGCGCTAGAGGCCATTCAATTAATTCCTTCTTCTCTGTCAAACGACGTCGTTGGTGTTGAACTTTTTTTTAACTTTCCATTTTAACTCCAAATTTCATTTTTTTTTGCTTTTTTTTTTTGCTCCAAGCCCGCAAAATCAACAACTTTTAATAACACATAAAAAATATCTTCCATTAAAGTGCAATATCACAAAAAATAAGTATAAAATATGAGTCTAAAAATGCATATATTTTTGGTGTATCAAAATCTCCCAAACATAAATGTTATTTGTCCACAAGTAACTCCTTTGCTACATAAGAATATGACTCATGGTAAAGATTTTAACTTTTAGATTTTCATATCTCAGTTCACTAAATATAATAGCATAACTTAAGAAAATTTAAAATAACTCTAGTTCATACTAAATGTATAAGAATATCTAGTAGTCAAGTCTAAGATTTTTTATTCTCTATTCTTTTCAAGGAAAATTGCAAATTATTCATATTAAAGTCACTTAGAATATCCATATGAAAAAGAACTTCATGAAACTTTACTAGTAAATATGTTAATCCTTAAATATAAGTTTAGAAAATATATCCAAGCCTTCTTCTTTAAGTTGATTCAAGTGAAACAAATTTTTAATTAGGCATCTCCTCCAGCTTCTCCTCACATTTTTTTCTTTTCTTTTCTTTTTCGGGATCATTTTCAATTCTTTTTCTTTTCTTTTATTTTTTTTCTTCTTCAGGATCACTTTCAAATCCTTTTTCTTTTCTTTTCTTTTTCTTTTCTTTTCTTTTCTCTCTTTTTTTATATGAGAATTATTATATTCGGATAGCCTTTAATGATTTTGAACTTCACTATCCTCTTTTTAAATTTAAAAAATTTTCACTTTCCTTCACTTTATAAATTTATATTAGCTTTAAATATTTTTCATAAAGTTTTAATCTTCTTCTTACATGAATCTCTAAGATTTTTAATACTTCAAAAATACAAACTCCTTTTCTTAAAATAGAAAAACATAGTCTTATTTTATCATACCAAATATCTTAATCTCTAAAATTAACCTTTATTATTTAAAAATTTTTACTTAGGCTTACTATATATTTAGAAACCTAAATATAGTTATCTAAAGTTAACATCTAATACCAAAGGTCATGTTAAACTTTTAAAAATATTTTGAAAATATAACTAATTGAGGAAAAATAAAATTAAGTCTCTATTTTAAAAAAAAAAGGAATTTTTCTTCCCCCAAACTTAAATTTTTAAAATATTTTACATAAAAAAATTGAAAAATAATGGTTGAAAGAAAGCATTTAATACATAAAGAAAAGACATACCTGTTGATGGTTCTGATTCGAAACTTCACTCTGAAATATTGCAGGTGCTAATATGAAAAGCTACATGACTTAAAACAGTAAATAACACATAATACACATAAAAATCTGATGAGAAAGAGTTAGCTACAAATACATCTAACAAAATACTAAAAACAAATAACCTCCAACAATTAAACAAATCTAAAGTTCACAACACAACATACAACAAAATAGAGTACCACAGTCCATAAACAAACAGTCTTAACAATAAAGTACAATTAAACAAAAAAATAAACAAATAAATCTAACACACATATCACCAATCATCATCTTCTTATTTTTCTTCCACGTCCAACTTTTGCTGCTGATATGGATCAAAAACATGGTGAGTAGGAAACTGAACTGAGTGATCACCCTTGATATATCTGACCATTGCATCATCATAAGCAGCATCATCTTCGAATTTTTGAGGTATCAAATCATCATTGTGAGCAATTCTCCCCTCCATATTTTCCATTCTATGATCCATTCTCAAAATATCACCCTGTTGGATAATCATCTGTTCCATAAGTTCTTAAATAGTAATGGTGCTAGAAGTACTTGAAGTAGAAGGAATATCCTTGGTCCTACTTTCAGATCTCCATCCCACATGAGATTCATAAGTTTTTATATTGACAGGCCCAATTGATGTTAGAAGTTCAATCTTCTCCTCATCTGGTCTACATGTCTGTTAACATAGTATGAAGATAAGGGTGGGGTGTGTTAAACCTCTAGTGGTATCTCTCAAAGCAATAGATCGAGTGTTCTTATAAATAATAGAGCCTACATTTATCCTCATCACCTGCTGGATATAGAAGTTCAAAATAGCTCTATCCTTTGTTACCTCACTATGATGGTTTGTTGGTATCATTCTTCAAGAAATAAATTAGTGTCAGGCCTTAGATACTACTTTAACATAGAAAGAGGAAAGTTTAACTTAACTCCATTCTTCACCTTCCAGGTTCTTCTTCCATCACTAAGTAAAGAAATAACCTCATCGAACGCCTCATTAGTTGCAGAAAGTGATTTGTACCTGCAGCTATACACATCTTCTAACTGATAAAATTCATTAATCTTCCTTAAAGTAAACTCCACCATTTTCCCTCAAACAAACACAAAGTCTTCAGAAGTTTCCTTGAAATTGGCATATAACTCCATCACTACACCAATAATCACCTCGGCAGTAAAGTAGCAAAAATTTTCCCACTGTCAAGCATTGATTAATCTCTCGATTTCTCCTCCCGGATTTTTAAATCCTCGATATGGAATCATTTTTTTAGTTGTAAGTAGACTATTGAAGCAAATGTTGTCCTCGTAGTTGACAAAACTTTGATCATCACAATCTACCTTTCTCTTTCCTTTGCTCATTCTAGGTGCCATGGTAAATCTACAAAAAATTGATAAAATCCAAATAAATTTCCAAAAATTTTGAAAACCACAATGTGGAACATTTTATTGTGCAAATCACAAATTTTAAGGGTGTTTGGGTCGGTTCTGGTCGACGGTGCTATCAACGCCCATGCCGGCGCTGTCGGCGCCAGTGGACAAAAAACTCTTATTCTTATTTTTTCAATGTTCAATTTTCTCTCAATTTACTCCAAAGTTTATTTAGTCTTTTCGAACATTTGTTTTCATCTAAAAATAATTCACAAACAAACATTTTCACAAACAACACCAAACTAACTTTTATATATGAAAATACACTTTTTACAAATACATTTTTCTAATCACAGTTCCACGTCTTAAAAGCAAACTAAATTATAATTCAACATCAAAATCAAACCACAACATTAAAACGCTGACAGAAAACTATACACATAATCAAAGTTCTAAAGCAAAGTAAAGTAAATCAAATCCACACAATTACATTAAAACATAAGTATTTTAAAATAGTAGAGAGTCCAACTTCTTCAATTAATCTGCCTCATCTTCAACACTTTCTCCTCCTCTGATATCTCCCATTAACTGGTAATGGGCATACAGATTGTAGAAGGGTCAGTACGGGAATTGATCAGTCAAATTTTCATCGATCGATCCATTTTTCTTGAACATCATTACCAATCCTGCTTCAACTGTTCCAGTAGGATCAAATTTCTCCTTCATTCTCAAATCTAGGTGACAAGAAAGGTAGTTAAGATTTTCTATTACATTCGTAATACTCAAAAGTTCTCTTTCTATTTTCTTCATTCTCTTCTCCAAAGTTATTGAACTTCCAACTGTTGGTGGCATTAATGGTGTTGAAGCATGTGATGAGTAATCCAAAATACAATCTAAAGCTTCATTTCCATTTCCTATATAATTTCCATCAATAGGAATCATGGGCTCCCAAGGTAGTAAAACTTTTTCCCAATTTTCATATGGAACTTGAGATTGACTGCAAAGTAGGAAAATTGTAAAAGGATGTCCAAGTCCATATATTAGCCCATTTATAATAATACTCATAAAAGATTTGAAAATAATTGACCCCACATCAATGGGTTTCTCCATTTGAATGCAATAATTTAAAATTGCACTTTCTCTTGTAACTCTACTAACTTCATGATAGGGAGTAATTTTTAATATATGATGAAATGTCATTGTTTTGAAATTGGATTAAGCAGCAAAGCAGAGAAACTGACTTATTTCTCATCTCTGATTTCCAAATTATCATGTTCATCTGTCAAAAAATTATATACTTCTTGCATCATATCTCTCGTTGGGATGAAATTTGTATAATGACAGATTGGAACATTTTCTATCATATACAATTCATTAATTTGCGTCGGAGTAAATTGTACAACCTTACCTTAAACGAAGATGACTCCTTGGTTAATTCCATGTAAGTTAGCATAAAACTCCTTGAATATGGGTACTACAACTACAGTGGTAGTGTAGCACAGAACTTCGCAATGCCTATGTACAATGATCTTCTTGATGACTTTGTCATCTAAGCTCTATGCATCAAAACTGATAAACTTTCTTCTAATGAAAACTCCATACCTTGAAGTATTTCTAGAATTGAAAGCCATGGAATTCAAAATTAGGAAGTTTCTGGATGTCCAAGGTAGTTTTTAAGACTTTAAAAACACCTCTAGGTGGTTATTGTAGAGCGAAATCCCGCCAAAGTCTGCCAAAACTGCTCGGGATGTCGTCGGCGCTCCCGATGGCATTATTGGGGCCATGGTCCTTTAGGCGAGCGCCGTCGGTGCCAGACGCCAAATTCGCGTCTGAAATTTTTTTGTTCAATTTGATTCCAAATTGTCCTCCAATATCAATATTTTTCTTAATTTATGATTTATATAATTGTGTAAAACTTAAAAATACTTTTATTTCCTAATACATAAATACACTTATTAAACAAAATAGTAATATATAAATATATAGATTTATATATGGGTTGCCTCCCATAAAGCGCTTGGTTTAACATCGTTAGCCCGACATACCATTTGTTTAGTTGGGTTGACTTAACATTAAAACTTCTTGAAATTGATATATCTGTCCTTCATAATAATATTTCAATCAATGCCCATTAACTTTAAATATCTTTCCAGTTTCAGGATCCTTACAAATAACAGTTCCATAATGATAGACTTTAATCACTTTAAATGGTCCTAACCGTCTAGATTTCAATTTTCCTAAAAATAAACTCAATCTTGTATTATATAATAGAACTTTTTTTCCACGTTCAAACTTCTTATTAATAATTTTCCGATCATGCCATATTTTCATTTTCACTTTATAGATTTTTGCATTATCATATGCTTCATTTCTGATCTCCTCAAGTTCATTGAGCTGCAATAATCTTTTCTCACCAGCATCTTTTAGATTAAACATAAATTCCTTAATAGCCCAAAATGCTTTATGCTCCAATTCTACTGGTAAGTGATATGTTTTTCCAAAAATAAGTCTTTATGGGGACATTCCTATAAGAGTCTTATAAGCAATTTTATATCCTCATAATGCAGTATCTAATCTTGCAGACCAATCCAATTTATACAGATTTACAGCTTTTTCTAAAATTTAATTTATTTCACGATTCGATATTTCTGTTAGATGACTAGTCTGAGGATGATAAGCAGTAGGTAATCTATGTATATAATCATAGTTTTTAATTAATTTCTCGATTCTTTTATTTCTGAAATGGGATCCTCCATCAGTAATATTTACTCTCAGCATTTTATATCTTGTAAAAATTTTTTTATTTAAAAATTTAGAAAAACTCCGAGCATCACATTTAGGTACATCAACAGCTTCAATCCATTTGAACATATAATCAACAACAAGTAATATATATAAGCTTCCAAATGAATGCATAAATTGTACCATAAAATCTAATGCCCACGCATAAAAAAATTCAACTTCCAATGTGTAATTTAGAGGCATTTCATTTCTTCTAGAAATATTTCCTACTTGCTGACATCTATCACATGTTTTAATATATTCATTAACATCTCTAAAAGGAGTAGGCCAGTAAAATCTAGCTTGCAAAATTTTATAAGCAGTTCTATTATTTCCAAAGTGTCCTCCAAATTTAGAATCATGACATCTTTCAATTATTTGTTGAGTTTCTTCATAAGGCACAGACCTTCTAATAATTAGATCTCTACATTATTTATATAAATATGAATCATCCCAAAAATAGAATCTTGAATCATATGTAAATTTCTTTAATTGTTGATTCTTAATATATAGTGGTAGAATATCACTTACAATATAATTTACTATATCGACATACCACAGTGTATCTATTTCATCAATACTATCTAATTGTTCATCAGAGAAATTTTCATAGATTTCATTTGCAAAATTAGTAAGTAGTTCTTTTTCATAACCACTGACATCACACATTATTTCAAACAATTTTTCCCAATTAGATGGGACTATTATAGGTGCAGTGATTAATTTCTCTTTCAATAATTCAAATGTTTTAATGCATTCCTCATTAAAATTTCGTATCTTTTTCTAAAAGTTGGATAATGGCTTAGTTATTTTAAAAAGAAAAATTATGTAACATCTGTATAAACCAGCATGTCCTAAAAAACTTCTTACCCCTCTGACCGTAGTTGGTGGTGGTAATTTTTTAATAACTTGAATTTTTATAGGATCTACTTCCATGCCATTTTCAGAAATTTTGTACCCAAGTACAATTCCTCCTGCAATCATAAATTGATATTTTTCTCAATTTAGTACTAAGTTGATTTTTTTGCATAATTTCACAACTTTTTCTAAATTATTTAAGCATAATTCAAATGAAGTCTCAGATACAGAGAAATCATCCATAAGTACTTCCATTCCATGTTAAATCGAATCACTAAATATTGACATCATACATCTTTGAAATGTCGCAGGTGCATTGCATAGTCCAAAATGCATTCTATGAAAAGGAAATGTTCCATAAGAGCTTGTAAATATTGTATTTTCTTGGTCCTCAGGAGTAATTGGAATTTGATGATAACCGGTATATCCATCTAAAAGCAGTAATATTTATTTCCAGCCAATCTATCAAACATTTGACATAGAAAGTGTAAAAAAAAGTTTCCATCTCTTCCTTTTTCTCATCAACCTCAGTTTCTCTTTGGATTCTTGTTTCACTTTATTTTCCACTTTGTAATTGAATTGTTTTAATTTGTTCCTTATTTTGATCTTTAGGATTAACTTCCATTGCACTCGGAAGATTTCTTGAAGGTCTGTTACTAAGTGCAGTAACAATATGTCCTAATTGATTTTCAATATTTCTAATAGTTGCGCCTTGATTTTGTATTTGATTTCCCATATTCAACATAACCTCTTCCATCGTTAACTTCTTTTGCTTAACTTGTGGGTTAGGGTTAGAATTAAATCTAGGAGGATAATAAGATCAATAATTAAGATTTCCTTGATTATTTAAATTTCCTAAGGGGTTCATTGAATTGTCATAATTATTTCAACTAAAATTTTAGTGATTTTTCCATCCAGGATTATAATAGTTAGAGTAAGGATTGTTATTTTGATTATTAATAACATTAAAGTTTCATAAGATGAATGAGCATCAATTAACTGTCCTAGTGAATTTTTCTCTAATCCTCGTGGCATTTGAGAATAGTTCACTCCAATTTGATCAATCTTTTTAGATTTAGCAGTAATTTGATATGCTAAAATAGACATTGCATCAGATTCATGAATACTAGCTACTCTCTTTAGATTTACTCGTTTAGAGGGTCATTAAAAATTATTAGTAGCCATTTCTTCTACTAAAGACTATGCTTCATCAAAACGTTTTGACATTAAAGATCCATTTGCAACAGCATCTATAATAGATGTAAGTGATCCTACTAATCCATTGTAAAATGTATGAATTATTAGCCAATCTAGTAAAGCATGGTGTGGACATTTTCTAAGGAGATCCTTAAGTTTTTCTTAGGCATCATATATTGATTCCCCTTCAAATGGACAAAAAGATGTAATATTGTTTCTAAGCTTAGCAGTTTTCGAGGGTGGAAATTCTTTGGCCAAGAATTTTTATGATAGTTCTCCCCAAGTTCTAATAAAATCAGGTGCTAATGAATTTAACCAAGCTTTGGCTTTATCCCAGAATGAACAAGGAAAAATTCTAAGCCTACCAACATCATTAACACTCTCTCATATTTAAAAGTAGCACAAATTTCAAGAAAAAATAGCAAGATGTAAGTGAGGATCTTCTGTAGGTGTTCATCCAAACTGATTATTTTGTACCATTTTGATAATAGCAGGTTTAAGCTCAAATGAATTAGGAGCAACATCAAAATTTTGAATGGTTAAGTGAAGTTCATCTGCTGTTGGATAAGCATAATCTTTTAAAGATCTTTGTCGATTTTCATTTATTTGATTATTTACGTTATTCACTATTACGTTCAAATTTTTAATTTGTTTTTGTTGTTTTTAATTTTTTTTAATAGTACGTTCTAATTCTGAAATGAAAGGGACTAAACTTTCAGATCCAATATTTCACATAAATAAATATAATATGCAAAGAAAAATTTCTTAAAATAACTCTTATATATTAAGTTATATATTTTTTTATTTTTGATTTTTGATTTTTTAATATTTAATATTTTGTATAATTTTATCTCTAAATTTCCTAATTTACCAAATCAATTTAATTTATTGTTACCTTCCCCAGCAATGGCACCAAAAACTTGATCCCGGTTGAATATAGTTGTGTAAAATTTATAAAGTTGACTCCGCTTTACAATGATGCCAAAAATTTGATGTGGTATTTTAATAATAATAACTTTAAGCTCTTAAGATTGAGATTCTACATAAGTATACACATCGTTATCAAGTAATATAAGACTTTCCATTTATGTCCCAAACATCGATCCCACGGGAAGGTTTAAATTTGAAACGATAAATTAACTAGGAAATTCACTGAAATTAAATGAAATTACTGTCACTAATTATGAATGTATAAGATGCTAACAAAACTAAATTATTAACTTCTAGCAAAACTTAAAATTAGAGTTTAAAACAGTAACTACTAAACTATGTTTATGTGATGAAGATTTCTTATATGAAAAAGCATCTTTCCCACTACAATGAGCTTTTTGGTGAAATAAAATGAGATAAAATGTTTAAATTTGTATTGTGCCAAATAGAACTAATTTTAATTCTTTACCATGAATCTGTGTTATAGAAAATCATTGGCTAATCCTAGGTTTAGTCTCTAAATCCGTGGCTAGGCTAGGAGGATACTAACTCCCACTCCAGAGCTCCCCCTTCCCTTCCCCTGAAGGCTAACTCTCGCTTTAGTTCTTAAACACTAAGATGGAATTGGGGATTTTTAGTCTGTCACCCTAGAAATCTCCAATTCTACACGCAACAAAGTATATTCCCCAACTTATTTGCATTTAATTCCATGAACAAAACACTCCTTCATGGACTTAAATGTGATACTTACTCTATTATAGAACTCTTACTCCATTTCTTGGATCGTATGTTTCACAACATATTTTAACAATTCAATTGGTCAGATCTAAAAGTAAATTAAGAACGGAGTTGAAAAACTACCACAATTTATTTTAAATTTGAACATTGACATATCCAAATATCTCTTCATTTCACCATATCTTAGAGTAGGGAGAAAGATAAAGGAATCTTCTCAGACTTCATGAGAAATATACAACAAAACACAAATTTTATATATAGAAGAAAGTTCATAAAACAATAATAAACAAACAACACTTATCTGAAACTTTTTCTTAAATCAAATCTTTTGTAGCCTCTCTTAGAAAATGTAAGAAGTAGAAATCCCTCACTTCTCTTCCTCTTCAACAATTCTTAGATAAGAACTCACACTTAAACTCACCACAAAAACTCAGAACTATTAAAATAATAAGTAACTAATAGTGTGGAATGGTGTGGAATGTAGGTGTGAGAAGAGGAAAACTAATTGAGTGGAAGAACTCGAAATGGAGCGAAGGGAAGGTTTCTGATCTAATTTTGGCCCTAAATAGAGCCTAGTTTGGTTCTCCAATAGGTGCATCCAAAAACTCTTCAAAAAGTGTCCAAATTTGTTGAATCTTCTTGAAATAGGGTTTGCACCGACACTGGCACCATCAGCGCCTATTCTGGCATCGTCGGCGCCAGAGGCCATTCAATTAATTCCTTCTTCTCCGTCAAACAGCGCCGTCGTTGCTGAACATTTTTTTAACTTATCCATTTTGACTCCAAATTTTATCCTTTTTGCTCCAAGTCCTCAAAATAAATTATTTGCAATAAAATATAAAAAATATCTTCCATTAAAGTGCAATTTGACCAAAAATAAGTATAAAATATGGGTGTAAAAATTTATATATTTTTAGTGTATCAGATTACTAGTTCCATTACACACTTTAAAACTAGGTGAAACAAAAAGTTTGGGATACTGTACTATGTCAAACTCTTTAAGATATGTTCATTTTGGGTATTGATGTACCGCCTCGGGCATAAGATAATGCATCCTTCACTTGTAGCTCAGTTAAGAGATTTTGGGTCATTCTCTGGAATAGAAGGTGTTTCTCACAATTTTTGGGAGACAACCTCCTCAGTTATTTTTACCTTTGAGTTGTAAAAAATAAGAACATCCTCAAGTTTTTCAACTTTTAAATGGACTAAAACTAGAGTAGTTCTCTTCTAGACTGTGGGAGTTGAAGACAGTAATTCTTCCATCATTTTTTTTTCTAATTTCACAATATAAACATCTCTTTCCTTAACTCATATAACACCTTTTAGTTGTATTAGGTGGTGGACCCTCTTTAATTACAACATCTTAGAGATGTACAAGTACTAATATCAGAATTGAATTTTGATTCACAAAGATATTATTCATAATCTCCTCTATCCTTCTCCCAAACCTTTCTATCAGTCCATCTTTCTATATTAACTTAATTTGAAGTTTTAAAGTTGTGTCGGGTGCAATACTTTCTTAAATCATAACATGTTGCAAATTAACATTTGTTTTATGTCATTCTTTGAGAATAACTTTGGTTTCAATCATCATAACAGTGGAACTATCTTTGAAGCTTCTATTGTTTCACCTTCTTCTTTTCAGTTCAAATAAAAATTCATCAATGGTTTTTCCTCTGATATTCTTTAGAGTAATTGGGATGTACTTTGGGGATGACATCTTTCTTAAAAACATATTTAAGATGATATATGAATATGAAGTCTACACTTAATTCTATAAATTTTAAAAAATTTAAAATTAAATATGTTTAAAAGGGAACTCAATTAAGGATATTAAGGTTGAACCCTATCCACAAAGTGAAAAAAATAAATGAATTAGTTTTAATGATTATTTAGTTATAGTTTTAAGTTAAAATTTAATTTTAGATTTTTTAAAGTGTTTTTACTTTAATTGTCATTTTTAAATTTTTTTAGTAATGAGTGGTGCTAAAATTTAAAAAATAAGTCAAAAGAACCTAACCTAAACTAAATTGTAGAACCACCAACAAAGAGGTCCATAAAAGATCCTAAAACCTACTCATTATTTCTGGTTTAATTGAGAGGTCGTGGACCCAAATTTCAAATATATTGGGTGGAACCATTGCATGAATTAATGTACGAGAAGTTTGAATTTAATAAAGATGGGTAATTTGGGTCTTTAAGGAGAACAAATATTTTAATGATAAATGGAAAAATATAAGCCAAAACTAGAGATGGAGAGTTGAACTATCCTCAGCGGTTTGTTAGAAAAATCATTGGTGGGGATTTATTATGTATCTACCATGATCTTAGAAGTTTTCTATCTAAATGATTAAACACACTTTTAAAGAATAATATACTATTAAAGAGATTGAAATATTATTCAGAATGGATCTAATGATCTGAAAGATAAAAATTTTTATGATATAACGATTTTGGAATAAACATTTTTCCATTGCCTTAATGGTGGTAGAATAATCATTATTTCATTATGTGGTATGATATCTTTATGATGGAGTTCCCTCAAAGGTTTTTACATTTCAAAGGCCTGACATTATTTTATTTTTGTTCGACTCCTTACTTCAAATCATTTAAGTTGGATGATAAGAGGAAGAGCCATATTAAATTACTGCATTCAAGAAACTAAACCAATAGTTGTTGGCTTTCTTATTTCGAAGGCTATTGTTTTATTTCTGCAAGAGCTAGTATTACTTTAGGTATTAGATTGGCATCTTTGATTTCTTACTATTTGCAAAGACTATGGAGTAAAGTCTGAACATTGGGAAGAGCAGTTGAAGCCACTTAAGCCCATTGGTAAGGCCAATGTAGTTGTGTACGAGCAACCTATAGATAGAGCTCAAGGTACACCTTCTACTACTACTTTTAGGCCTTCTACTTCTAGACCTTCTACTTCTACTACTTATGAGCCTCCATCTAGTTTCTAGGATATGCTGAGTGAGAGAAATTTAGAACACCAGAATGATTGGTTTTTGATGCAGTGTCGCATGGAAGATATGGAAAATAAATTTTATTGTATGGCAGATTATGTTAGAAGAAAAAGTGATTGTGATGCTGATTATGATGAGGCATTAGTGAAATTCATGAAGGGAAACCAGTCAGTTGAGTTTCTTACTTGCCCTTGATTTACTCTTTATGCAGGTCCAAAATCTATGAATGAAGACATATAATTTGATTTAGATGATGATGATGTTGAAAAAGATGATTAGGCTTCCTTAGTTTTCTGTTGTAGATCTGTTTATTACTTCCTATGATTGAAACTTCTGATGTATGACTATGTAGGATAGCTTGGTGTAATTCTATTTTCACTGCTACTTTTGGTACTCTTTCATTTAGTATTGGATATGTGTTAGAGTAGAGTTTTTTATTTGTAAGATTTTCATGATATATCTGTTTTAATTTAAATTGTCTACTACACAACACCAATTTTTATTGTACTAGAAATTTTCAAATTTTCTCTTTCTTCATGCTTATTATAAATAAAACTGCTTTAAAGTAATTTAAAATTTAACTTTAGGGGAAGGGAGAAAATTATTAAAAATAAACCTTATTTGTCCTAAGTAAAAATTATTTTAAAAAATTGTTTTAATATAACATGTGGTATGTTAGGATAGCTTGAGATAACTATATTTTGAGTATATAAATAATAAACTAAACTTAAGTAAATATTTTTAATAATAAAGATTAATTTAGGATCTGAGATAATTAGTGTAAGAGTATAAAAATATGCTTCTACTATTTAAAATTAAAAAAAAATGTATTTTTAGAAATGTTAATGATCTTGTATTTTAATTTAAAAAGAAAGAATTGAGACTTTACGAAAAATCTTTTTCAAGTCTAATACACATTTATCAAGTAAGAAAATGTGAAAAGTTTTTAACTTTAAGAAGAGGATGCTGGAGTTCAAAATCATTAAAGGCTATCTAGATATAGTAATCCTCGCATGACATGAAAAAAGGGAAGGATTTAAAATGATCCTGAAAGAAAAATAAAAGAAAAATAGAAAGAAAAGAAAAACAAAAATGAAAAATATATGTGAGGAGAAGCTTGAGGAGATGTCTAATAAAAAATTGGCTTCACTTAAATCATCTTAACGAAAGTGACTTAATTACATTTCTAAGATTATTTATAAAGTATTAGCGTTCTTACTAGTAAAGTTCTCATGAAATTCTTTCTCTTTTAATTCTTCTAAGTATCTGTCAGTGCTTAAAAGTTCGGTTGTCGGAATGAGAATCCCGACTCCCGACTTAATTTAATTTATATATATTTAATTAAAAAAAGTAGTATTTTAATTTTTTAAAATACAAGATCGAATTGATCTTATACCCTTAGTAATTTAAATAAACAAGCTTAACACTGCAAGTAATGCATCCATCCCGAAGAATAGATATACTACTTAGTGGTGAGACTCGATTAAATAAACTAAAGAATTTATGATATTTGTTTATCCTGCGAAACCTTTTATGCTTGCCGACAAGTTCCCCTATTTAATATGAAGAATTAAATAGCGTTTATATAAGTTGGGTTCTCAAAATTATTCCTATAAAGGCAAGCCCTTATAGTAAATTACGTCTTCGATAACGGAAGTCATATAAGAAAACTCTCTATAAAAATTAGGGGATATTATCTTTGAGGATATCCAAAGGTATAGGACTTTTCAAAGAGATCGGACAAAAGATGTGTGAAATCGGAATGGCTTAAATTTGGAACATTTATTATGGAATCCAAAGGAAGAAGAACTAGGGGATGTCACGGATCTTGTGGAGAACCTTAGTGACTTCCCAAGCTATCTTATAGTTTGGCTTCAATTTTGAGGAAGAATTAATTTAAATGTTTCATCTCACCAAATTTATTAGTTAGGGCTTACGTACGTGAGAAATGATCACACAAATAACATGGAAGATGTGAGAATTTTGGTCGTGACGACCGACAACCTCGAAATCCTAAAACAAGTTTGGGCTTATATTGTATAGTAGAGCTTTACAAAGGCTTAAAAATGAGTTGAGGATTTATGTCGCACTAGGCGGACAACCTCAAAATCATATGACTTGTTTAATTCTAAGAAATGGTTTAGTTGGTGTAGACATGTTTTTCTGTTGAAGATGGTCGTTTTGCCCACGAAGTTAGCTTCGGGCTCCACGTCTTAGCAACTTTAAGTTTTCTAATATGTCAAGTCCTTATGTCAAATCACGTCTTTCCTAAGCTTATGGCTATTTAAATGTCTTGAGGGATTTTAAAGTTGATTAGAGCGACACCGGTTATGGTCCCACGGTTCCTTCATTCTGGTACCAATATTTTCTTTTGAATTTACTTAGCTTAAACGGGTTATGAAACTCATTTAAACTGAAGAGATCTCGTTAGCAACCGTAGGTTACCTCTTTCGAAGGACTCCTGTAAATTCAAAAAGATGTTTTAAGTTTAGTGAAATTTCAAAGGATTTGTTGTTTCCTTTGAAACAATTTGTTTTATGTTTATGAAAATGTTGATTAAATTTGAAAATGGTTGTTTTGATTTTGCAAGAAAGTAAAGTACAGAAACAAGCAGCTATAATACTACGAAAAAATTAAAACAAGAATAGTTGAAGGTGTATCTAACAAACCTCAATCTATGACTTATTGAGTCCCGAATGATCTTAATGGATGATTTTAGAAAAAAATATAACAAGTTCAATTTGTCCTTCAAATTATACAAGATATTTCAAAGTGTTCAGAGAGTGACCAAAGACTACTTTAAAGATCTCTTGAAGCGTTCGAGTTCATTTTGAACTTATCATATTGTTCCATTAACCATCCCAGGTTAAATTAAAATTACCCATTACTCTATGAATCTTAATGTTATGATCATCTTGAGGTCAAGGTATTCAATTAATCAATTGATATTTTACTTAAAAGTTATGTAGGTGAATGCTCCTATAACAAGTTCCGGTCATTAAAGATTTTTTGTACCCACCAGTAAAGTTGGGCTGGTAGTGTTTAAGGGGTGTTAATCATCAATTATGTTATCTTCTAAATCCCATCAAACAAGTTTTAAAATCAAGCTTAGACCACTACCAAGCCCTTATTCTTGATAATTTAGCAAGTTATTATGGAAAGGTTTCTGCCATTTACCCACTATGTTTCAATCATCCAAACCAAATCATTAGGATCAAAATTGCCCATTTTTCCTTTGATTGAGGTACCAAAATCTTAAATTATCACTTTAACCTTAGGGCTCTTCACCTCATAACTCATTAAGAACAACTCAAATGACTTTAACAAATTTTGAGTACTCTAGACATAGAGTAGTTAAAACATCACAAAAGAAAAATGTGCATTTCAGATTTTAATTGAATTAAGTATTTTAATTTAGAAAATAGAATTTTTTTAAATTAATTAATTTAAATGGTCAAAATGAAGTTTTTGGTTTATGAGAAAATTATTAGAGGTTCCCTTTGGTTAGAGAAACACTTTCGCAAAATGTTATGATTTTTCAATTTAAAATTTAATTATTATTTAAGTATTTATTAATTTCAGAAGAATGTTTTAATTACTTAGAAAATATAAATTAGTTACAAATTTTTTTTATGTTTGATTAAATCTCCCTAGCTTCAAAGAACTCAGTGAAATAAATTATATATTTTTATGATTTTTAATTTATTTATTACATTTTTTTAATGAGAAATATTAAGAAAAATTCATTTTTAAGCCTTTGCAATTCATTTTTTTTAACTTAGAAAAATTAGGAAAAATATTTTAATGAATCTCAAGTGGTCAAGAGACCAATAGGCACATTTTAAAATATTTTTGTATTTTTGTATGTTTTTAATTCAAAATATAGCTCAACAATCAAGTATTTTTTCAAAAATAAATTTTATTTTTCCTAAGTGCCCCTGATCACAAGGAACTCAGAAAACTACTTTTCATAATTTTCATAAGTGCATTTAATTTACTATAATTATTTTTGTACAAAAGTATAATGTTTCTTAGAAAATCAACTTTAGTGCTTAAACTTAATCAAATAATTTTCAAATTTTTACAATGGTTTAACATGATTTTTATGCACAATGTGGAATTGATTATTTTTTTTATTAATATTTAATTTACATAAATTAATACAAGATATACAAACTTAATGAAATACTAAAATGTAAATTATTCAGACCATCATAATATTTTTCCTAAGCTTTTCTGACCACAGGAAATCTACTAAAATTTATCCCATAATTTTTCAAGAGATATTTCAATTTATACAATTAATTTAAGTTAAAAAAGCCATCTTGACTTGAAAACTAAGGCTAGGAGCAATGAGATGTCCTCTGACTTTTGACAAATCAGAGAACATAGCCTCTGTCATTGGAAGAATCCTTACAAATTTCAAGCTATGATGAGCAATTCTTAGTCACAATGAATTGAAATAGTACAGAAATTATTTAATTAATTAAAAATCAAAGATTAAGAAAATAATTTTAATTTTTAGTGCACATTATTCTCGTTTGTTCACTGAGCAAGAGGGTATTTTTAATTTATTATTATGATTTCTCTATGCAAAGTTATAGCTTTTCAAAGATCTGAGATTTAAATAAATCTAGAATTTTCAACTTAAACCAGTCAGCACCACCTCATCCTACGGTGCATTGAGGTTTACACGCGGTGCTCCACTATTCAATGCCGCCAGCTACCTCAGCGCAAAGTGTCCCACAGTTCGCGTATAGTCTACTCGTCCGGCTCCATCACGACCATCCATGGAATAAATACGCAATTGAACAACATCGGTTCATCGTCCCCGGATGACCTAACCCATAAGCTATCCACGTTAAAACCTTAAGATCTCGAGCTAAACTCAACCAAATCCCTTCGGGTTTTCTCGTGCACCTTCATCTACTCAAAAAGAACACATCCATATGAATTATATGGTATATAATATAGTAAATACTTATGGAGAATCAAATGAAGTTTGATTTAGAGTTAAGGTTCAATACCTTTGTTTGAGAGGGGAAGCCTCAATCAAATGGTTTTAGTAGCTTTGAATGAGTTCAACAAACCTCTAGATGAAGTACTGGGATGTGGTTAGTTGTCTAGGTATGCTTTTGACCAAGGCAAATTTTAGGTGTTGATCAAAGTCTATACTAGGGTGGTCTGGTGATGGGGCTTTCATGGGGAATCAACTCCTCTAACTCAGAGGATGGTGTGTGCCAAGTTAATTGAAGTTTGGTGGAGTGTGAAGCTATGGGGAAATCTTTCTTGATTTTCCTTCAATGTTGAACTCAAAAGTGTGCTCTCACACAAGAATCCAGAGGATTAAAACGGTGGGCTTGAGCTTAGGATTTCTTGAAGTGTGTGTGAAAGTAATTGGGAAGTCTCCCAAAGGAAATTGGCTCGCTCTTTCTTTTGGCCATGGAAGAGGATTTTTCAATTCATATGTTATATGGAGCTGAGGTGGAGGATTGCAAAGTGCTAAAGGCAATCAGGGTTGGGCATATTGGATGGGTGTAATGGGTTTTGATTCAAGGGTGGTGGCTCTCATTTTTAGGGTTTTCCGGACACTAGGCCAACTGGCTAGGGAAGAGAAGGTGGTCAGAAAGCCATGTGAGCTAGGGGGAGGGTTAATTATGATTAACTACTAATGGTATGATATGATGGCAAGTATGTTTAGGTTTAGGCCCAAAAAAGGATAAGATCCCTTAAATCAATGGACCATTGGTCCATGGTTCCCATAGGGTGGGCTAGGTGGGTTTAGCCTATTTACTAGAGTTTAGAGAGTGGTTGTAGTGGCCTTGGTTTGATCAATTTGACATGGCTTGGTCAATTTGGGTGCATGAGTTCAATTTTGGGCAAATTGGACTGAAGTTGGGTGCTGGTTGGGCTAGCCATAACATTGGACTCAATTGATTGAGCAACTTGGTGTAGATGGTTATCATACATGGTTTATAAAATTTTTGGAGTGATTTTGAATTGATTTGGAGGTTCAATTTAAAGGAATTTGGGCATTTGTTCAATTTTGGGGGTTTTGGGTTAGAATTGAGTTTGAGTTGGGCTAAAGTTTGGCCAGGGACCAATTGATGGTTCAAATTGGTCCTCAAGATTGTCATGAAGAGTTTAGATATTAATTGTGTGGAAATTTTGGGGTTATGGAGCTCAATTTGGTTGATATGGGGACATGGTCAATTTGGGGCGGAATTGGGGGTTTTGGTTCAAGTTGATTTTGGGTAAAATTGAGGCTTGATCAAGGCCAATTGAAGGTTCAATTTGATGTAAAAAAATGTTCTAGAGAGTTTATGAATCAAAATTGGGGCAATTAGATAAGTTTGGGGGTTCAATTGAGTGAGATTTTGATTTTTGGTCAAATTGGGGCTTTTTGATTTGGGTAGAAATTACATTCCAATGTAGTGGAATTGGGCTTGGACTGGGTTTCAAAGAAGCTTGGGCATGATGAATTTGAGTTTATAATTGAAATTGGGAGAAATTGGGGGTGAATTGGGGTAATTGGCCCTTTAAAGGTAATTTGGGGATTTTGGTCAAAATAGGTCAAATTGTGCTCAATGGAGTGTTTCAAGCTGATTTTGGGGACACTTAAAGTGATTTTCATATTTTTGGGACAATTTGGGTCATTAAGGGTATTTTGGTAATTTTGGAAAATTTTGGATGTTTTGAGTAATTTAGGTAGTTTGAAATGGTTTGGCATTATTTTTGGATAAATTTGGGTCTTTTGGGTAATTTTGGCCAATTTTGGAGTTTCAAGGGTAGATTTGGTATTTTGGTAAAATTGGGGTGTTAATCACCCTGTTTGAGTCATGGACCAATATAATTCCCTACCATGGGTCCTCCATGCACTAATCTTAGCTAAACCCTAGTCTAGGGCTAAAGGGTCTAGGGGACCATCTACATGAGTCTCCCAAATGGTCAAAGTATCAAAATCAGGTAGGCGTGGGCTTAAAGTAATGAGTGGAAGTGTAATGTGCAAGTGTATGTGTGAGAGCAACTAAAACCACACCACCAGAGGGTTGACCCTATGGTCAGGTAATCCTATGGGAAGTCTCCTTCAGCTCCCTCTTATTGACCCCACCTATTAAGTGCTAGAGGTTAGGACAAATATGTGGAACTTCAAGTTGAGCAAAGAAGAGTTTAGAGTTTCTAATGGTGAGGGTTCCTTGATAATCCTCTATGAATAGTCAACAAGAAAGTCTTATGGCTAGAAAATAGGCTACCAAAGAGGAAAAACTAGACCTGAACCAGAAGTGAAGTCAACATATGGACCACCAATAAGTGGGGTGTGTCGGGCAAGCACACAACAAATATTAGAGTTGATCGACGAGGTTAGAGGTTCTCGTCTCAATAAGTGGGGTGTGTCAGGAAAACTTGATGAATTCACTTTTGGGCATTCCACAAATACTTTCATGAATCATAAACTCAGTGACCCAAGCACCTCTATTATGATCCAAGCACACGACACAAGTACTTCTACACTACTTTCATGTTGTTATCGAGCACACAACATTGCATTTTGGGCATTCCACAAATACTCCTTATGTCGATGCTTGTACAGGAACCTCGATGTTGTACATTGGGCGTCCTCTATAAAGTTCATCTAGTACTACTGGTGGTATCTGCTCTACAGAAAACTCAGACTCGTCCTCTGTAGTAGGCAGACTAGTATAAGTCTCTCTGTTGCAAGGATCATAAATGTTCCCCTCAAGAATCGAGGTGAGTAAATTTTCTACCTCTTTGAATCAAGGTGAGTAAATTTTTTACCTCTTTCAGGCATCACTTTTCTTCGCATAGGAAGGCTCTATGCTTCCAGCGATTGGCATTCCGGCGTTGAGTTCTTCTTAGTGGTGCATCTAGGGCCCTTTCATCATCAGTAGTGACTAGGTATTCAATTGGCGTAGTTATCATAGACGACAAACGACTAATCCCTTTCATCGAATTTCGTTCTGTTATCACTTTCTTCATCTTCAAAGAGGAGTCTTCTTTAGTACCGATCCTCAACAGTGACGGTAGTCCTTCGTTCTCTAAGCGGCTAACTATATCCATTAGGGGACCCCCATGGTCCACATAGACTTGACTGAAGTCTAAGTCAAAATCTACGCTGCCAGCTCGAGTTACCCTTTCTTTTTTTAGTGTGAGATTCAAGCTGTCTCTAAAATCTAAGATTAACTTACGTCCCGACATTTTTTTGCAAAAGATAGAAAAATATCAGTGTGTTGAAATTCAACTCGAACAAGAACAAAAACAAAGAAGCTATTAAACAAATTTTTTTTAACTTGCAAATTTTATTTATTTAATTTAATTTAATTAGATTTTAAAATTAGAAACATTAGAAGGGAAACAAAGTGTGTAAATTCCAAAAAATTTCATTTATTGAGTTAAGATTATTACAAAACTTTGGACCCAGTCAGAGAAGCTTGGCCAAATAAATAACCCCAGAACAATTGAAATTTCAAAAAAAGGTTAATTTCAAGCAACATCACGTCAGGTAGTATGTCTTCAAATAGTGTTCATTGACCGACAACAGAGGCCTTTCGCCCTGGAAATCCACCAGCTTGTAAGATCATACTAAATAAACTTGTTCTATGACGAATGGTCCCTCCTAAGTCGTTTCAAATTTTCTACCTATTATGTGGTGTGTAAGAATAGGTCTTTTGAGAATGAGAACGAGGTCACCAAGATTGAACGCCCTCGGGTTGACCAATTTGTCATGAGCCTGTACCATTCTTACTTGGTAGAGCTCCAAATGCTGCTATGCTTCTAGTCATTTTCCCTCGAGACTTTCAAATTCTTCAAGTCTATGCTTTGAATTCTCTTCGGTTGTACTTTGGTTGGTGACAACAACTCTAAGAGATGGTGTTTAGACTTCTAGTGGCAGCACATCCTCAGACCCATACACAATTGCGTAGGTTGTACAATGAGTGGGAGTTTTGAACGTTGTACGTTAGGCCCACTTTTAATAGTTTATTATGCCAATCGCTTTTTACTTTCATTCAATTTCTTCATTAAGATTTGCAAAAGTGTCTTATTGAAGGCCTCAACCAGTCCGTTGGCCCTGGAATAGTAAATCATAGAGTATATCCAGTCTATCCCATGTCATTTGATGAAATTGTTGATCTTTGTGCTCTGGAAGGCTGTCCCACTATAGAAAATCATTCTGTACGGTATACCAAAACGGTAGACGATTTGACTTAAAAAATTATAGAACATGTTGTGTTGTAATCTCTCGTAACAGCATTGCCTCTGCCCACCTAGAGAAGTAATCCATAGAGGTAAGAATAAATCTATGTCCCTTAGAGGATGGAGTGTCTATCCGACCTATTATGCCCCAAAATAGTAGAATAAATGTCCCTTAGAGGTAAGAATAAATGGAAGTGATTTATAATATTTTTATGATTTTTGTAATTCTTAATATATATATATATATTTATTTATTAAAATAATTTAAAAAAGGATTAAAAATTAGGTTTTTATTTTAAATATCATTTTATTTTTATTAAATCTCCCTGATGTCAGAGAACTCAAAAAACTAGGTTTGATAATTTTTGAAGTTATATTTTGATTTTTGAAAATTATTTAAGTGTTAAATTTGATGATGATCTTTAAAAATCAATCAATAATATCAAATTATCTCAAAATCCTTTGAAATTTTTATGGTGATTTTTCTGACTCATGGGCCACATTGAAGAACAAAAATCAAGTGATTTTGATCTCTATGTACTCCAAATTAAATGTTTTAAGCAAATCAGGGTTTGGTCAAAACAGTAATGTTTTTTATTCTTAAAAATCATGAAATTATTTCCTAAGACTACTCTGGCCATAGGGAACTTACATGAATTTTTGTAGAATTTTCTGAGCCACATACAAGTTTCTATAATTATTTGAGTAGAAAATGCATAAAAATTAAGAAAATTAAGATCTCTCTCTAGAGATCTCTTATGTCTTTGGAAAAAATCTCAAATTATGCACCTAGACAGAGACTACAACATATAAAAATTCGGGTTCAAGGTGATAATCCAATATGAATGGATAATTGAAAAACCCTTAACCCTAATTCATTTTTTAAAAAATAATTTATGCATCAAATTAATGTGAAAATAATTCCATATGATTCTACTTTGTTCACTGAGCAAGAGGGTATTTTTGTTTTATTTTTATGAATGTTTTTTGCAAAGATATGGATTTTTGAAGTTTAGGGGCTATTTTCTGAATTTATTAAATACCCCTATTTATTTATTCAAATCACGGGCTGACTGGATCATCGGATCCGTTGAACAGCCATGCGGCATGCTTCTATTTGACGTCGCCTTCTGAGTCAGCTGCCATGCGGCCCGCCATATCGTTCGAGAGGATCATCCGGCCTGATCTCCGCCATCCATTCAATATATGCGAGAATGGACGACATCCGTTCATCGTCCCCGATGGCCTTAACCGAGAGCCGTCCAACTTAAAACCTTAATATCTCTCTCGTTTCTTAATGGATTTTGATGATTTTTTTAAATTGTTCGTCTTATAGATACGAACACATCTATATGGTAAACATACTATGAAATCAAGCTATCATAAATGGAGAGCTCGCGAAGGCTCGGGAGAGTGAGTGAGGTTATACCTTTGCTCTGAGAGGTTTGGCCTTAATCAGAGATTCTTCACACCTTTGTTGGGTCCTAAAGAGCTTAGGGATGAAGCCTCTAGCTCTGGTGTAAGGCCTATATATGATTTTGACCACAGCCGATTTTGGGTGTTGGTTGAAAGCTATGGTAGAGGCTATTTCACAGGGGGAATTGATGGGGGTTTGGCTTCCTTCACTGTTGTGAAGGTGTAGAGCCAATTTGTTTGAAGTTTAGTGTTGTTTATGTTCGGATTGAAGTTTGTCCTGGTTTCGGGCAGGAGTTCAAACTCAAAATTGGATTTCTGTGGTGGAATTGGGAGAGGGAAATGGATTGTAATGTGCTAAAGGACTCTTAGAAAAGCTCTCTAAGGAGTTTGGGAGGCCTTGGTGAAAATTTTTTTTACCACCCTATTCATGGCCGTGGGGGGTGCATTTTATAGAAATTGGCCAAGTGGAAGCTTGGCTGGCCAATTGAGGGGTTAGCCCCACTGCTTAGGTGTTAAGCAGAGGAGCTCTCAGCTCAATTTGGGCTGAGGTGGCTTCTTGGCATGAATTTGGGTATTGGCCATGTGGGGACTCAAGGTTTTGGGCTTTAGCTTCGGTTAAAGTGGTTAACTAAGGGTTGGGTCATGGTTAAAGCTTATAATGAGCAGTAAAAATGGCACCATAGAGTATTGACATGTGGTATAACAAGT
>NEWO01000234.1:548555-627328 GCA_003013225.1 Phalaenopsis aphrodite | reverse complement strand
GGGATCATTCTATCGGGGATGATTATGGGGAGCCGTTTGATCAAGCGTGTATCAAATGGACGGGGGAGATCGAGCCGGACGGCGCTTCGGGACAGAAACAACGGGACGAGTCAGCAGCTACGTGGACGGCGGCTTCCAACCGGAGCGCGCCACTCACGCCTTCGGAGCCGTCGTAGGTTGAGGTGGCACGCGCTGTTTAAATAGATAAATAAGGCTTTTTCCTATTTATTTAAATACCCTTAACTTCTAAAATACATAACTTTGTGTAGAAAAATCACAAAAATAAAATAAAAATACCCTTTTGCTCAGTGAACAGAGGAAAATAATGTGGAATATTTTTCAAGTCCATTTGTTGCATAAAATATTTTTAACTAATTAAATACTATTTGGAATCATTTTATTCTCCATGCATATTGACACATTACCTTGGCTTGAAATTTTTACATGTTGTAGCCTCTGTAGGGGGGAACATTATCTGAGTTTTCCAAAGTGAGATGAGGTCCCTATACAAAGATCCATATTTTTCAAGTTATTTCACATAATTTCCTTAAAATAATCATGGAAATTAGCATACTGGTTATTAAATCCTTAAAAAAATTTTGAAAGGTCTACCATGACCAGAGAAACCTTTGGAAATAATTTCATGGGTCAAGTCATTTAAAATGCACTTAAATTTTACAAGCACTAAATCACTAAAATAATTAATTTTAGAAAATATGAACATTTAAATGACTTGATTTTTTATCCCCAATGTGATTTATGATCTAGAGAACTCATCATAAAAAATTTACAAATATTTTGAGTTCATTTGACAACTTAAATTGATTTTTAAAGATAAATACCACTCTTAACATTTAAATGATTTTTTAAAAATCAAAATATAACTCAAAAAATTATGAAACTTAGTTTTTTGAGTTCTGTGTGATCAAGGATATTTTATAAAAATGAAATAATATTTAAAATAATAACTTAATTTTTGGCCTATTTTAAATATTTAAATAATTAAAAATTCATAAAAATTATAAAAATAATAAAACTCATGAAAATGTTCTAAATTATTTTGTGATTACTTAGGAACAATTAGAATATTTTTCCTGATTTTCTAAATAAAGATATTTATTTTCAAAGCTTAAAAATAATTTTTTTAAAAAGGCTAAAAATGAGTTTTCACTAAAAGAATTCCAATAAATCAAGGAAAAATTAGAAAAATATAAATTTGCTCCTCTGAGTTCTCTGACCTTAGGGAGATTTTTCAAAAATGTAAAACTTAATTTTCACTACCTAAAATATTTTATTTTTTTTAAATATCCGAGAACTTAAAATAATTCTAATAATTCACAGAGATTTTAAAAAAAATATGAAATTTGATCCAAAGGCTTCTATGATCTAGATCTACATCCAGTAAAAATTTTGAGATATTATAATTTGCCTTGATGAAGTTAAGAATTTTCTTTGAAAAATCCTATTTTTGCATCAAAATAATTATATAAATTAACATAAATGTTAAAAAACCACATTTTTCCCTCTGATGTCTTAATTGACCCATGAATGAGGTAGGCTAAAAAATTTTAAAGTCATTTGAATTGAATTTGACTAATTATGAAGTGTTAAAGCCTTAGGGGCAAATGTGTAATTTTGGAAATTGTGCCTTAATTAACGTTTAGGCTTAATTCAAGGAGGGGAATGGGTAACCTCTAATATTAATCAAATCACTTGATGTTTGAAAAACAAAGGGGTTAATTGGTAGAGACCAATTGCACTTTCTTAATTAAGATTAATAAATTTCTAAATTATTAAAATTTGGAAGTTTATTAAAATTAAATGACCCTAGACTTAGGGGTATGACTTTTGAAGTCAATAATTAATCAATTTGATACCCCTATCTTGATTTTCAAATAAAATACAAATTATAAATCATGACCACTTAAAGTTTAACCCTTTTCAAAACTAATTAAGACACTCACCTAGGTCTTAAGGGTTTAGTGGTGACTTAGGCTAAATCAAAACTTGGTTAAACTAAGATTAGAGAAATAAACAAAATCAAACATCCTTGAAACACCACTAAGCCCAATTAGGATTAGAATTTGGCTAAGTGTTCAAATTGCACTAACTTGCCCCTTTAAGGGTCCTCACCCACATAATTTTCAAATTAAATGATAAATGATAATTACCCCTTTCTTAGGGATAATTGAGACATCAATGTTCACTGAGTAATAAGGGTATTTAAAGGATGAACCATTAAGCAACATAATGAGTTTAAATGGACTCGAGGATTTTCACTAGTTGGTGAGAGGGAGGCATGGACCTGCTTCCCCCTCTTAGCTTGTTGGATACCTCATAGGCCTATTAAACTTAAATTTTTTGCTTAATGGAATCATCCTTAATTAAACTTTTAAGGACACACCAAAATACAACGTAGAGTTAGGAAAACCCCTCAGAACTCTACTTTTCCTGCTCTTCATAAATGTCGTCACATGCATTTTTAAGTTTCAGGTGGTGGAACGAGAAGACTCACCAGGTACGCTTTTACAGTTTATAGTATCATCTTTCTTCTGCCTTTTCTTTACATGTTTCATGCTTGCATTTACCTAGATAAACTTGCATGTTTGTTAACCATAACCAAAACCAAAATTAAAAATCAACCAAGATAAAATTCACCTCCACAACATTCAAAATATAAAACATCTCAAAATTTAATCAATCCCTCGGAGGAGGTAACCTACGGTTGCTAACGAGGCTTCCCACGGTTTAAATGAAATTATGGAACTCATTAAGTTGGGTTTGATAAGTTCATTTGGACTAAGTGAATCTAATAGAAAATAGTGATGCCGGAACGAGGGAGCCGTAGGATCCTAACCAGTGTCGCTCTAATCAACTTTAATATGCCCTCATATAATTTAAAGAACTTCAACCATAATATGCCCTCATATAATTTAAAGAACTTCAACCATAAGGCCACCTTATTTGATATTATGACTTGACACACTAGATAACTCAAACTCATCGTGGAAGGAGCTTGATACTAGCATGGTTGGAAGCACAGCCATCTTCAATAGCAAAATCTGTCTTCCCTAGCTAAACCAATCTTCCTTCCTTAGACTTAAACAAAAAAGCCATAGGACTTCGAGGTTTCTTGCTTAAGCAACGTAAATCTTCACCTTATCTTTAGGCCTTTGCATAGCCCTGCTATACAATATAAGCCCTAACTCGTCTTAGGATTCCAAGGTTGTCGTTTTTCACGACCTAAATCCTCACTTCTTCCAAGCTATTTGTGTGATCATTTCACACAAATGTAAGCCCTAACTAATAAAATTGGCAGGATGAAACACCTAAATACTTCTCCTCAAAACTGAAGCCAAACATTAGGATAGCTTGGGAAGTCACCGAGGTTCTCCTCAGGATCCATGATGTCCCCTAGCTATTCTTCCTTTGGATTTTACAATAAAATGTTCCAAATTTGAACCAATCCCCTTTCAAACCTCTACATCCGATTTTGTTGAAGAGTCCCACCCTTTGAAATTCCTAGAAGATAATTTTTCTTGATTATTATCGAGAGTTTTCTTAGGTGGCTTTGGTCATTTAAGATGTAATTAACTATAAGGGCTTGCCCTTATAGGAAGCATGTCCGAACCCAGCTTAATATAAACCCTATTTAATCCTTTATATTAAATAGGGGAACTTGCCGGCAAATATAATGGTTTAGCAGACCAAACAGATGTTATACTTTCCTTAGTTTATTTGAACGAGCCTCATCCTCAATTCTTGTGTTTATCCTTCGGGATATATATATGATTTGAGGTACAATGCTCTTTCATTTTAAACTATAAAAAATATGGGCTCAGTTTGATTTCATACTTCAACATTCTTCCGAAGCGGGCGGCGAGATTTTGATTCCGGTGACCGACAGCTTCTTACGGGTAACCCCACAAACCAACTCGAAATATTGCCGATAGGGCTCTTTCTCCCTTCTGATTAAATCCTCCTAACATAATTTTTTTGGCTGTAAGCTCCTGCACCCGAATATCCAATTATGCTAATGTTCGTAGACTCATTAAGTAGAGTGATGCTCACAGATCTACCAAAACTATAGACAACACAAATATGTCAATATTAATAGTGATGTAGAGTAGTCGATTATGGCTAGTGGCACCGAGCAATATGTCTTCATCTGTGAAGGTTATTCAGAACCATTCCTTCAATGAGCAAACTTCATTCAAGGATGTGTTATCCAACTAAGTTAAGTAAATCTCTGGGTTGAGCAACCTCCTAAGATGAGGTATTATGTTAGAATCCACTTTATATAGTCCTTTAATCTTTACTTGATTAAGTGGTTGTTTCACTAGCGGAGGTGGTGGTAGCTCTTCTCGAGGGACTATTTGTTTTCTTTTATCCACTGGAGCTGACCTCGAGGGCAAGACTTTCCCATTACTTAGATATATTTATGTGATTTCTTCTTCCTGAGATGTTGTAGACAATGTTTTCGGTGTCTCTCCTTCATCGAAGAGATCCAAGTTGATAGCAAGTACTGCACTATGACACTTGAGGATTGGCTCCACACTCCCAATGCTATCGTAACCGGTGTCGTCAATGTCTTCTTCAATCTTATTAATAGGTTCATCAGACTTAAGTACAATTTGAGGATCGGTTTTGGAATTGAGATCAGATTTAGATTGAGCAAAGTCAGTTATATTATCACTATAAACAATTCTTGATAATGGTGATGTAACTCATAATTATTATCATTATATTGATAATACAAATCTATAATTATAATCATTATATTGATATAATTATAATCATTATATTCATAATACCCTGGTGGGGGAAAAAGGTAATCATACATTGTCAAGGGTTCGAGGATTTTCCTCCCCGAATCCGAGGCAACCAATCTAACAGAGGTAACCCGTATCCTACCCCCTACACTATTGATCCTCAAAACGTTCTTCTTCTCTTTCTCTTCTGGTTGTGACAGTTTCTCTGGTGAAATCCCCATCTTAGGTTGAGTATGCTGTAGACACTGGACGACTGCCTTAGCTGAAGCATTTTGAATCTGATCTAGTATCTTCTTGGATGACTTGCTCCAAATTGTGCTCCATTCATCCTTTTATGAATACTGATCTATCGGAGTGATTGGCTAGGCAGAAATCATTTTTACAGAAATTTTTTTAGGTTCTTTCAAATAATCCTTCGGGATCGTTATATTTTCTTTTTTAAAATTCCTCTTAAGCCAATCCTTGAAAATAAAACACCTTTCTATTGTATGTCCCAACATCCCGTGGTAGGGGAAAAAATTGGGATACTCCTTCTTGTCAACTTCTTTTGGCCTCTTTGGTTCTGGTAATCTGAACTCTGGCTACCTCATTAAATTTATGAAAATCATTGGCATAACCTCATCTTTGAAAGAATATACACTCTACTTTTATTCTGAAAGAGTCTGACTCGTTCTACCCTGTACTCGGTCTGGTCTTCCTTAATGCGACTGTTGGCTAGACTGCCCTTACTATTGTGTCTGTTGATGTTGAGTATGTTGTGACAATTGCTGGGAACTTTGGTGAGAATGCTCTGCCTGTATCTTTATTTATGTTTTTCCTTAATTGACCGTTGCCACTGTCCTGGACTTCTTCTCAAATATCCTAGTTTTCTTGGTCTTTTCTGACTTCTCTTAGGAGTCTATATGATTAACTTGTTCTTGTAAACTACTGGCTTCGCTTAATAGCTTCTCGAAGGACTTGATGGTGAGTCCCTTAAGCATGAAAGCCACTAGCCCATGGATGCTCTTGAGTAGAATCTCAATAGCATGTTGTTTTTGTAGATGAGGCTCACATTTCATGCTAAATTTTCTCCACCTCAAGATGTAATCCACCAAGGTCTTGCTCGACCTCTGCTTTCTACTATGAGATCTTAAATATACACATGGTACCGTGCTCTAGTAAATCCTTTCATGAATAACTATTCTAACTCGACAAACGTCTTTACTGATTCGTTGGGTAGCTCAACATACCAATCAAATGCAATTCCTGATAGGCTGCTGATAAACTATTGGAAGATTAGGGCTTCATTACCTTCTGCGTTGCCATAACTAGCTCAGAAGTGTGCCATATACTGCCTAGGATTCTGGTCTAATCGAATGTCTTAAACTTTACTGACAAAATCCTTGGGGTATGATATGACATCGAAATCTTCCAGGTAAGGTCTACGCCTTGAAATCAATGCACCACCCTTAGACAGGGCTAAGGCCTCCCAAACTTTTTGTTAGACCAACTGTTTAATATCCTTCTCCAGTATGGTACTTGGTGAGGAATCGTTCTTTTGCTACTCATCTCCATTGGCGGAGGTAACATCTCTCCTTTCATCTGTAATTTGAATTCTTTTTGGCTGGTTGACTCCTGGAGAAGCTACCTGTTGTAACTGGCACTTCCCATGAATTGTAGCCATGGCGGCCATGGTGGTGGCCATCTCCTCCAATCTCTTTTCCATTTGGCTGATTTGTTCATCTCTTAAGAAAACAACCCTGTACAAATTGTCCACGGCATCCCCTTCAACGAGAGGTTGGGCATCGTGTGCAGCTATAACAACTAAGTGATCATGAAATTATAGATGTGTAAAATTAATAAAGTTGACTCCACTTAGTAGCAATGCCAAAAAATTGATTCGTTATTTATGAAAAAGAAATTGAAGCAATTTTTCTTGGGATTCTACCAAAGAATACGTAGCGTTATCAAGTAATACAAGACTTTTTATTTTAGCCCAAAATATCAATCCCACGAGGAAGGTGCAAATTCATAATGGAAATTTAAGTCAGGAAATTCAAAATAATAAAGAAAATCTTCTACACTAGTTTCAAATGTTTAGGGTGCTATCAAAACTAAATTACCAACTACTAGAAAAACTATAAAGCAAAGCTAAGCAATAACTACCAAACTATATTTTTGTGATGAAGTTATCAAATATGAGAAAACATATTTCCCACTAAAATGAGTTTTTTTTTAAAAGAGAGAGATAAATTGTTTAAATATATCCTGTGCCAAATAGGAGAAATTTTTACACTCTACCCTCAGTCAAGTGTTATAGAGAATCATTGGCTAATTATAGGTTTAGTGTCTAAATCTAAGGTTAGGCTAGGAGGATATTAACTCTCACTCTAGAGCTCCCACTTCCCTTCCCCTAAAGGTTAACTCTCGCTTTAGTTATTAAACACTAAGACCAAATAGGAGATTTTAGTCTATCACCTTACAATTTCCAATTCTTCACCAAGTAATATATATGTTTTCCTATTTATTTACACTCAATTCCATGAACAAAACACTCCTTCATGGAATCAAATGTGATTCTCTCTTTGTTGTGAAAGTCATACTCCATTTCTTGGATAGTATGTTTCACAACAAAAGTTAACATTTCAATTTGACAAATCAAAAAGTAAATTAAGAATGAAGTGAAAAAATCATCACAATTTATTCATATTTTAAAATTGGCACATCCAAATTATCTCTTCATTTCAACATATCTCAGAGTAGGGAGAAAGACGAAGAAAATTACTCAGACCTCATTAGAAAGATACGAAAAAACACAAATTTTATAAATAAAAGAAAATTCATCCAACAATAATAGAAAAAAAAACCACTTATCTTTAACTCTTCTTCTAAGCAAATACCTTGTAGCTCCTCTTGGAGTCTCTCACTCTTTACAAGACTCTTAATTCTCTCTTCAAAGATGTTGGGAAGAAGAAATCTCTCACTTCTCTCCCTTTCCAACAACTCTTAGGAGAAATCACACATAAACTCACCGCACTACACAATCACACAATTGAACAGTAAAGAAAATTTAATGACACACTAGAGGACAACTTTTTCTGATCAATTCCCGCTCTAATAAGAGCATAATGTCAGTTCTCCAAGAGGTGAACAAACTAAATCTTCAAAAAGCATCCAAATTCATCGAATCTTCTAGAATTTTGACTTGCACAGACTTCAACGTTGTCGACACTCACGATGGTGTTGTTGATGCTAGTGGCCCGAAATTAATTTATGCTCTCTGTCAAATGTTACCGCTGGTGCCCCTTCTGGCATTGTTGGCTGCCTCGCTATTTTGGACTCCTTCCTTCATGCTGGCACTATCAGTGTCCATGCTGGTGCTGTCAACGCTGAGTATTTCTCTCCAAAATGCTATTTTGACTCCAAATTCGATCCTTTTTTCTTACTTTTTGTTGCAAGTGCTAAAAACCATCAACCTGCAATAAAACTTGAAAAATACCTTCTTTTAAAGCACAATACCACAAAAGATGAGTATAAATATAGGTAAAAAAATGCATATATTTTTGGAGCATCAAAATCCCCCAAACATAGATGTTACTTGTCCTCGAGTAACTCGTTTACTACATAAAAATATGACTTATAGTAAAGAGTGAAGCTTCTAGATTTCCATATTTTGGCCTACTAAATATCATAGCATAACTTAAGAAAAAATTAAAATAGCTCAAGTTAAAACTAAAGGTATGAGAATATCGAGCAGTCAAGTCTAAGATTTCTAATACTCTATTATTTTTAAGGAAAATTGTAAATTGTCATATTAAAGCCACTTAGAATATCCATATGAAAAGTTTCATGAAAACCTTACTATTAAATATGCTAATGCTTAAATACAAGTTTAGAGAATGTAGCTAAGTTTTCTTCCTTAAGTTGATTCAAGTGAAGCCAATTTTTGAATCGGCATCTCCTCAAACTTCTCCTCACATATTTTTCTTTTCTTTTCTCTCTCCTTTTTTTTCTTTTACCTTTTTCTTTTCTTTTTTTTTATTTTTCATTTTCATGTAAGGATTACTATATGCGGATGGCATTTAATAATTTTGAACTTTACTATCCTCTTCTTAAAGTTAAAAAGCTTTTCACATTCCTTCACTCTATAAATTTATCTTAGCCTTGAAGATTTTTATAAAGTTTCAATCCTTTATTTTTACATGAAACTTTAAGATTCTCAATACTTCAAAAATACAAATTTCTTTACTTAAAATTGAAAAACATAGTCTTATTCTCTCATATCAAATACCTTACTTTCTAGAATTAACCTTTATCATTGGAAATTTTTACTTAAGCTTACAATGTATTTAGAAACACAAATATAGTTATCTAAAGTTCGGCTCTACTATCACATGTCATGCTAAATTAAATAATTTTAAAATATAGCTAATTGAGGTAAACTAAAATTAAGTTTCTTTCTTTATAAAGGAATTTTTCTTTCTCCCCAAACCCCAAACTTAAAGTTTTTTAAAAGATTAAGCATGAAAACTGAAAATACAAGGTGAAAGAAAATAGTTAATACATAAAGAAAAGACTTACCTATTGAAGCTTCTATTTTTGAAACTTAACTCTGAAATATTGAAAGTGCTAGTATGAAATGCTACATGACTTAAAATATTAAAGAGCACATAATATATTAACAAAATATTTGTTGAGAAAGAGTTAACTGAAATTATATACAACAAAGTACTAAAAGCAAACAATAGTACTAAAATGAAATTCAATTCAAAAATAGCTCTACAGAATATAGTTCACGGCACAACATTCAATATAAATCAAAGTATCACACTCTACAAACTAAACAATAACAACAAGGAAGTGCAACAAACTATAAACTAAATAAAAGATCAGAAATATGAATAAGTAGACATCTTCACTCATCCTCTTCTTAATCATCTTCTTCTTCTGTATCAAATTTCTGCTATTGACAAGGGGAAAAGATAGGGTGACTAGGAAACTATACTGAGTGGTCACCCTTCATGTATCTAACAATAGCATCATCATATGCAACATCATATTCAAACATTTGTTTTGTTAAATTATCATTATGTGCAATCCGGGTCTTCAAATTTTTAATCCTATTCTCTATCGTTAAGATATCTCCCTACTGTATCTTCATTTGTTCCATAAGTCCATGGAGAGTAGGAGTACTATAAGTAGAAGGAATATCCCTACTCTTACTTCCCGTTTTTCATCCAACTTGAGATTCATAAGTTTTAATATTTGCTGGCCCAATAGGTTTAAGAGGCTCAATCCTTTCCTCATAAATTCTAAAATAAACTCCTGATTGCTCACATATTGTGAAAATCAGGACAGAGTGTCCTAATCCACTAGTCGTCTGACCCAAAGCAATAGAACGAATGTTCTTATAAATTATAAAGCCAACATCTAGACTGCCCATCTGTTGGATGCAGAAGTTCAGGCTGACTCTATCCTTAGTAACTTCACTTTGGAGGTTCGTAGGTATCATTCTGGAAAATAAAAAGTAATGCTAAACTTTGGATACTACGTTTAACATAGAAGCGAGGAAGTTTACCTTAACATTATTCTTCACCTTCCAAGCTCCTCTTCCATCAGTAAGAAATAAAATAACTTCACTCAGAGCCTCATTCATAGTAGATAATGCATTGTACTCACATTGAAATGCTCCTCACAACTGATAAGGTTCATTAATCCTCCTCAGGCTGAACTCAACCATTTTACCACGAACATAGATGTGGTCATCAGAAGTCTCTTTAAAATTGGCATAAAACTCTGTGATTATACCAATAGCAGCATCGATAGTAAAGTAACAAAAATTCTCCCATTGCCGAGCAACAACCAATCTCTTGACTTCACCACCCGAATTTTTGAACGCTCGATCTGGAATTATTTTCTTTGTACTCGGTAGACTATTAAAATGAATGCTAGCTTTGAAGTTGATGAATCTTTAGTCATCATATTCCAAATTCCTCTTTCTTCCATTGCAATCTTTGTAAGAAAAAAAAATGATAAAATCTAAATAAACTCCAGAAATTGAAAATCACAATTTGGTACATTCTAAACTTAAATCCACTAAGTAAGAGTTCTTCACCAAAGGATTTTCTTAAAATTTTCTTCAAAAACGTTTTAAAATTTTGGATCCGAGTAATGCAAGAGAAATACTTGGTGGAAATACAAAATCATTAGTTCAAATAGTAGATCTTATCGAGAAAAGATGAAATCCAAACTTCTTTTGCTTCTGATCCCTTTAAATCAAAGTGTTTGCAAGCCCTTGATGCATAAAAAAATTTGCATTTTTAGACCTATATTTTTATTCATTTTCGATGAGATTATGCTTTAAAGGAAGGTATTTTTCATGTTTTATTGCAGGTTGTTGATTTTTAGGACTTGAAGCAAAAAATGAAGCAAAAAGGATGAATTTTGAGTCAAAATGATGTTTTGGAAGAAATACTCAGCGCCGACGACCCCAAGATGGACGCCGACGGCACAGTCCTACAGAATGGAGTCCAAAATTTCCTCAGCGCTGATGGTACTAGGAGCAGTGCCGATCGCGCTATTTGACAGAGAGCAATGAACTAATTCACGGGCCACTAGCGTCGACGGTGCCATAACGGGCGCTGATGGCGCCAATGTTGGCGCAAAGCTAATTTCTAGAAGATTCAACGAATGTGGACACTTTTTGAAAATTTTTTGCATGAAATAATTGGAAAATTGACATTAGGCTCTATTTAGAGCAAAAATTGATAAAAAAAATCTCTATCGCCCCCTTCCAACCACTTTGAGTCTATTAGTCCTTTAGTTCCTTAGAGTTTTGAGTTTTGTGGTGAGTTTAAATGTGAATTATTCTCTAAGAGCTGTTAGAGAGTGAGAGAAGTTAGATATTTATTCTTCCTTACATTTTCTAAGAGAGAATCAAGAGTCTTGTAAAGAAAGAAAGAGTCCAAGAGAGGCTACAAGTCATTTGCTTTGAGAAAGAGTTACAAATAAGTGTTGTTTGCTTATTATTGTTGTATGAACTTTCTTTTATATATGAAATTTGTGTTTTATTGTATGTTTCTCATGAAGTCTGAGCAGTTTCCTTTATCTTTCTCCCTTTTCTTAGGTATGGTGAAATGAAAAGATAATTTGATGTGCTAATTTTAAAATATAAAACAAATTGTGATGGTTTTTTCACTCCGTTCTGAATTTACTTTTCAATCTGACCACTTAAAATATTAAAATCTATTATGAAACATATGATCCAGGGAAATGGAGTATGAGTTCTACAATAGAGAAAAATAATATTTAATTCCATGGCATGGAGGAGTGTTTTGCTCATGGAATTAAGTACAAATAAATAAGGAAATATACATTGTTGGATGTATAGTTGAAGATTTTAGGGTGACAACCTAAAATCCCCAATTTGGTCTTAATGTTTAAGAACTAAAGCAGGTGTTAGCCTTCAGGGGCAGGGATGTGGGAGCTCTGATCTGAGAGTAAGTATCCTCTCAGCCTAACCACGGATTTTGGGACTAAACATGAGATTAACCAATGATTTTTTATAACACTGAACTAAGGTAGAGAATTTAAATTATTCTTATTTGGCAAAATACAGATTTAAACCATTTATCTCATCTCATTTAACCAAAATCTCATTGTAGTGGGAAAGATGCTTTTTCATATTAGATAACATCATCACATATACATAGTTTTGTAGTTACTATTTTAAACTTTGCATTACAGTTTTGCTTGTAGTTAATAATTTAATTTTGATAGTACCTTAGATATTCGTAATTAGTGACAATATTTTTATTTCTTTGTTATGAATTTCCTAGTTAATTTATCATTTTCAATTTAAACCTTCCTCGTGGGATCGATATTTGGGGCTTAAACAGAAAGTCTTATACTACTTGATAACGATACATATACTTGTGTAGAATCCATACATAAATTGCTTAAATTTCTTATTTAAAAAATAACACATCAAGTTCTTGGCGCCGTTGCAAAGCGGAGTCAACTTTATATATTTTGGACAACTATATTTTCGGGATCAAGTTTTAGGCGACCTTGCTGGGGAAGGTAATGGTAAATTAAATAGATTTGGTAAATTAGGAAATTTAGCGATAAATATAAAATATAAAATAAAAAAAATCAAAAATTCAAAAAATAAATTTTTATTTAAGAATATTTTTTAAAGAAAATTTTCTTTGCTTATTATATTTGTTTATGTGAAATATTTGATCTGAAGATTTAGTACCTTACGATTCAAAATTAGAATGTACTATTAGAAAACTTCGAAAACGATAAAAAGAAATTAAGAATTTGAACAAAATGGCGAATAACTTAAATAATCAAATAAATAAAAATCAATAAAGAACGTTAAAAGATTATGTTAATCCTACATCAGAAGAAATTCTCTTGACTATTAAAAATCTTGATGTTGCTGTTAATTCATTTGAGTTAAAACCTGTTGTTATCCAAATGGTACAAAATAATCAGTTTGGAGGAACACCTACTGAATATCCTAACTTACATCCTGTTAGTTTTCTTGAAATTTGTGCTACTTTTAAATATGATGGAGTGTCTAATGATGTTGTTAGGCTTAGACTTTTTCCTTCTTCATTAAAGGACAAAGCTAAAGCTAGGTTAAATTCATTATCACCTTGATCTATCATAACTTGGGAAGAACTATTACAAAAATTTTTGGATAAATATTTTACACCCTGGAAAACTGTTAACCTTAGAAATGATATTACATCTTTTTGTCAGTTTGAAGGGCAATCGATATATGAAGCCTAGAAAAGATTTAAAGATCTTATTAGGAAAATTCCACACCATGCTTTACCAGATTGGTTAATAATTCAATTTTTTTACAATGAATTAGTAGGGTCATGTATATCTAATATAGATGCTGCTCACTAATATCAAAATCTTGTGATGAAGCATACTTTTTAATATGGGAAATGTCTACTAAAATTTCAATGGCCCTCCGAATGGGTAAATCCTAAAAGAGTAGCTAGTATTCATGATTCTAAAGTAATGTCCATTTTAGCATCTCAAATTGCCACTATATCGAGAAAGATTGATCAAATTGGAGTGAACTATTCTTAAATACCACCAATGTTGGAAAAAAATTCACTAGAATAGATAATTGATACTCAATCATCTTATGAAACATTGAATGTTATAAATAATCGAAATAACAATCTCTGTTCTAACTATTATAATCTTGGATGGAAAAATCACCCTAATTTTAGTTGGAATAAATATAAAAATAACAATCAATCTTATTATCGTCTTGGATTTGACTCTAGCCCTAACCCACAAGTTAAGGAAAAGAAGTTGATAATGGAAGAAGTAATGTTCAACATGGGAAATCAAATAATAAATCAAGGGGATGCTATTAGAAATATTGAAAATCAATTAGGACATATTGCTACTGCACTTAGTCATAGACTTTCAGGAATTCTTCCTAGCACTATCAAAGTTAATCTTAAAGATCAAAATAAGGAGAAAATTAAAGCTATTGATTTATAAAGTAGAAAAGATGTGGAAATAAGAAATCAAAGAGAAACTAAAGTTGAGGAGGAGAAGGAAGAGATTAAAAGTGATAATAATGAATATGAACCGATACATGAATTGAAGCAGAAGAATAAAGATAAACAATTCCTCAACGATTGAAGCAGAAGAATAAAGATAAATAATTTACAAAATTTTTTGAAATCCTTAAAAAATTATAATTGTGAAATTAGAGATGAGGGATACATTAGTTTCCTGCTTCACTACTTAACCCAATATCTAAATAATGGCATTTCTTTGTCTCTACAAAATTACTCCCTATAATGAAGATTAGTAGAGTTACAAAAGAAAGTGCAACTTTAAATTATTTCATTCAAATGGGAAAGCCCATTGATGTAGGATCAATTATTTTCAAATCTAATATGAGTATTATTATAAAAGGGCCTATATATGGACGGGGGCATCCTTCTACAATTTTCTTACTTTGCAGTCAATCTCAAGTGCCATATGAAAGTTGGGAGAAAGTATTATTACCTTGGAGGCACACGATTCCTAATGATGAAAACTATATTGGAAACGAAAATGAAGAATTAAATATTTTCTTGGATCATTCAACACATGCTTCAACACCATTAATGCCCTATATAGTTGGAAGTTCAATAGTTTTGGAGACGAAAATGAAGAAAATAGAAAAAAAACTTCGGAGTATCATGAATGCAATAAAAAATCTTAACTACCTTTTTGATCATTTAAATTGGAGGAGAAAGTACTGAACATGAAGAGGAGTAATTGAAGAAGTTGGACTCTCTACTATTTTAAATTAATTATGTTTTTAAAGTGATTTGTTGGATTAACTTTGCTTTTGAACTTTTATAACTTTAATTGCGTGTATAGTTTTGTGTCAGTGCTCTAGTGTTGTGGCTTGATTTTGACGCTAAATTATAGTTTAGTTTGCTTTATGTATGAGTGAGTTGGATTAGAAATGTGTGTTTGTAAAAATTTGGATTTTCATATATAAAAGTTAGTTTGGTGTTGTTTGTGAAAATGCTTATTTGTGATTTATTTTAGGATGAATATTAGTGTTACTAATTAAAGATTGGAGCAAACTAAAATAAAATTGAAATTCCAAAAAAAGAGAAATATGAAATTTTTGGTTCTAGCGCCGACAACTCCAGCATGGGCGGTGATTGCACCCTAGACCTGAAAGTGCCCAGATTCTTTATATTTCGCAATTTGCATAGTGAAAACACCATTTTTACCCCTTCAATCAGCTTCAACATCCGGTTTGTGCACCTAGGGCTTACTAGTGCTTGGATTTAAAGGCAAAAGAAGTTTGGATTTCATCTTCATTTGGTAAGATCTACACTTTGAGCTAAAAATTTTTTATTTTCACAAAAGATTTATCTTGCATTATCGAGATCCAAAATTTTGAAATTTTTGGGAAGATTTTGAGAAAATCCTTTGGTGAAGAACTCTTGCTTAGTAGATTCAAGTTTAGAATGTTCCACATTGCAATTTTCAGAATTTTGGGAATTTATTTGAATTTTATCAATTTTTCTTAGATTACCCTGACACTGAGAATGAGTAAGGGAAAGAGGAAAGTGGATTATGATGATAAAAAAATTATCAACTACAAGGCTAACATCTATTTTAATAGTCTGCATGCAACTGAAAAATAATTCCCGATTGAGCATTTAAAAATCTGGGTGGGGAAGTCAAAAGATTAATCATTGCTCGGTAGTGGGAAAATTTTTGTTACTTTACTATCGAGGCTATTATTGGTATAGTAATGAAGTTTTATGCCAACTTTAAGGAAACTTTTGAGTGCTACATTTTTTTCATGGAAAAATGATGGAATTTACTCCAAGAAGAATCAATGAATTTTATCAGTTACAAGAAGAATACCTCTGTGAGTACAAATAATTCTCTGTTACAAAAGAGTGCGTAGATGAAGTTTTCTTTTCTGACTGATAGAAGAGGAGCTTGGAAGGTGAAGAATAATTTTAAGGTAAATTTCCATCTTTCTATGTTAAATGTAGTATCTAAGGCCTGACACTACTTTATATCTGTCAGAATGATGCCAACGAATCATCATAGCGAGGTTACAAAGGATAGATTCATCTTGAACTTCTATATTCAATAGATTAGAAGGATAGATGTAGGCTCTATTATTTGTAGAAATGCTCGTTCTATTGCTTTGGGTGAGTCGAGTGGTGGGTTAGCACACCCTGCCTTGATCTTTGAAACACAAAAAATATATGCATAGTTAGACCTATATTTTATACTCCTTTTTGGTTATATAGAGCTTTAAAAGAATGTATTTTTCATGTTTTATTACAGGTTGCTGATTTTTAGGATTGAAGCAAAAAGGAAGAGAGAAGGAAGTAAAAGGAAAAAAAATTGGAGTTAAAATAGCATTTTTGAAAAAATACTCAGCGCCGACGGTGCGAGGATGGATGCCAATGATGCAGACCTAAAGAACTAAAGCCAAAAATATACTCAACATTGACAACGTCATTTGATAGAGAGAACCATCAAAATTTATTTTTGCCACCGTTGAAAAGCGGATTCAACTTTTGACTAGTCTGTCACCCTAAATCATCATTGAGTATATTTTAAATGAAACATGAAAAATACATTCTTTATTTTAATGAGGAGTCAGGGTGTGCTAACCAGTGTCCTCCTAAAGTGAGTGTTAGAGTGACAGACTATGATCTCCAATTTAGTCTTAGAGTTTAAGAACTAAAGTGAGTGTTAGCCTTCAAGGGAAGAGAAGTGGGAGCTCTAGAGTGATAATCAGTGTCCTCCTAGCCTAACCACAGATTTGGGGACTAACCTAAGATTAGCCAATGATTTTCTATAACTCTGGATCAAGGTATAGAATTAAAATTGCTCGTAATTGGCACAATACATATTTAAAAAATTCATCTCATCTCATTTTACCAAAAACTCATTGTAGTGGGAAAGATGCTTTTTCATATTAGATAACTTCATCACGTAAACATAGTTTAGTAGTTAATGTTTAAACTTTGCATTTCAGGTTTGCTAGTAGTTAATAATTTAGTTCTGATAGTACATTAAATATTCAAAATTAGTCACAACAATTTTATTTTATTATTGTGAATTTCCTAGTTAATTTATCACTTTAAATTTAAACCTTCCTCGTTGGATCGATATTTGGGGCTTAAATAGAAAGTCATTTATTACTTGATAACGATTGGTATACTTGCAATTAGTCCCTACATAAATTATTTAAATTTATTATTCATAAAATAACACATTAAGTTTTTGCCACCGTTGAAAAGCGGAGTCAACTTTACATATTTTGTACAATTATATCCTCGAGATCAATTTTCACACTACGTGAGTAGGCAGGAGTTGATTTTGGAATGAATGAGGAGAGGATTAAACACCTAAAACCTATTGTGCCTACAAATATTAAAACTTATGAATATCAAGTTGGATGGAGATATAGAAGTAGGAGTAGAGATATTCCTTCTATTTCTAGTACCCCTACTCTCATGGGACTTATGGAGCAAATGATGATCCAACAGGGAGATAACTTAAGGATGAAAAGCGTGATGGAAAATATGGAGGCCAGAAATGCACATAATGATGATTTAATAAGGCAGAAGTTTGAATATGATGCAGCTTATGATGATGCGATGGTTTGATACATAAGAAGTGACCACTCTGTTCAGTTTCCTAGTCATCATTTCCTTACCCCTTATCAGCAACAAAGCTTTGATGTTGAAAAAGAGGAAGATGATGATGATTTGTGATGTTTACTTAGTCATAGTTTGATCTTTTCTTGTTTATAGTTGGTTGTATTTTATTGTTGTTATTGTTAGTTTTTAGAGTGTGATACTTTGCTTTATTGTATATGTTATGTTGTGTTGTGGAGAGTAGGATTGTAAAACTATTTTTGCATTGGAATTTATTTTAATAATATTATTAGTTTTTATATACTTTGTTGAATGTAATTGCAGTTAATCTTTCTCAGCAACTTTTTTTTGTTTTTGTGTTATTTAACCCTTAGCAAATTTTTTTTTGTTTTTGTGTTATTTAATGTTTTAATTCTTGTAGATTTTCATGTTAGCACCTGCAATATTTTAGAATTAACTTTTAATATCAGAATCTTCAGCAGGTAAGTCTTTTCTTTATGTATTAAATGTTTTCTTTCACTTTTTATTTTTTAAGTTTTTCATGCTAAATCTTTTAAAAATTTATGTTTGAGGGAAAAGTAAAATTCCTTTTTAAAGAAAGAAACTTGATTTTATTTTTCCTCAATTAGCTATATTTTCAAAATTTTTAAATTTAACATGACCTTTGGTATTAGAAGGTGACTTTAGATAACTATATTTATGTTTCGAAATATATAGTAAACTTAAGTAAAAATTTTCTATAATAAAGGTTAATTTTAGAGCTTAAGTATTTGGTATGAAAGAATAAGACTATGTTTTTCCATTGTAAGTAAAGGAATTAGTATCTTTAAAGTATTAAGAATCTTAGAGTTTCATGTAAGAAGAAAAGAACAAAATTTTATGAAAAATCTTTAATGTTAATATGAATTTATAAAGTGAAGGAATGTGAAAAGTTTTTAACTTTAAGAAGAGGATAGTGAAGCTCAAAATCATTGAAGGCTATCCAGATATAATAATCCTCAAATAAAAAAAAAGAAAAAAAAAAGAAGAAAGAAAAGAAAAGAAAAAGGATTGAAAATGAACCTGAAAGAAAAGGAAAAGAAAAGAAAAAGATGTGAGGAGAAACTTGAGGACATGCCTAATAAAAAATAGGCTTCACTTAAATCAACTTAAGGAAGAAGCTTGGCTACATTCTCTAAACTTGTATATAAGTATTAACATATCTACTAACAAAGTTTTTCTAGAAGTTATTTTTCATATGAATATTCTAAGTGGCCTTAATATTACAATTTGAACTTTTTCTTGAAAATAATAAAGAATAAAAAATCTTAGACTAGACTGTTAGATATTCTTATACCTTTAGTATTAACTGGAGTTATTTTAAATTTTTCTTAAGTTATGGTATTATATTAAGTAGACCAAAATATGGAAATCTAGAAGTTAAGTTCTTTATCGTAATTCATATTTTTATGTAGTAAAGGAGTTACTTGAGGACAAGTAACAATTAAGTTTCAGGGGTTTTTGATGCAACAAAAATATATGCATTTTTAGACCTATATTTAATATTCATTTTTGGTGATATTGCGCTTCAAAGGAAGGTATATTTCATATTTTATTGTAGTTTGCTGATTTTTAAGACTTGAAGAGTAAAAGGAAGCAAAAAGGATGAATTTGAAGTCAAAATTGCATTTTGGAAGAAACACACAACGCAGACGGTGCCAGGTTGGACGCTGACAGCGCAAACCTACAGAATGGAGTGTAGAATTTCCTCAGTGCTGACGGTGCCAAGAGCAGCACCAACGGTGCCAGGAACAATGTTAAAGGTGCAATTAATTAATTAATGGGCCACTGGCACCGACGACGCTAGAATGGGCACCGACGGCGCCTATGTCGATGCAACACCGATTTGTAGAAGATTCAATGAATTTGAACACTTTTTGAAGAGCTTTTAGATCCACCTATTGGAAAACCAACATTAGGTCTATTTAGAGAAGAAATTGATAATAAAAATCTATCTCTCGCTCCCCTTCCAAACACTTTGAGTCCATTCGTCATTTAGTTCCTTAGAGTTTTGAGTTTTGTGGTGTGTTTTAAGTGTGAATTCTTTTTTAAGAGTTGTTAGAGACAGAGAGAAGTGAGAGATTTCTCCTTTCTTACATCTTCTAAGAGAGAATCAAGAGTCTTGTAAAGAGAGAAGGAGTCCAAGAGAGGCTATAAGGGATTTGCTTTGAGAAAGTGTTGCAGATAAGTGTCGTTTGTTTAGTATTGTTGTATGAACTTTCTTTTATATATGAAACTTATGTTTTGTTGTATCTTTTTCATGAAATCTGAGTAGTTTTCTTTATCTTTATGCCTACTCAGAGATATGGGGAAATGAAGAGATAATTTAGATGTGCCAAATTTAAAATATAAAATAAATTGTGATGGTTTTCCCACTCCATTCTTAATTTACATTTCGATCAAGCCAATTGAAATGTTAAAATTTGTTGTCAAACATATGATCCGAGAAATGGAGTATAAGTTCTACAACAGAGTGTGAATCACATTTAATTCCATGGAGGAGTGTTTCATTCATGGAATTAAATGCAAATAAATAGGGAAATATGTTGGGCGTAGAATTGGAGATTTTAAAGTGACAGACTAAAATCCCTAATTTGGTCTTAGTGTTTAAGAACTGAAGTGAACGATAGCCTTTAAAGGAAGGGAAATGAGAGCTTTGGAGTGAGAACCAGTATCCTCCCAGCCTAACCATGGATTTATGGACTAAGCCTGAGGTTACCCAATGATTCTCTATAACACTGATATAGGGTAGAGAATTAAAATTGTTCCTATTTTGCACAGTACAGATTTAAACCATTTATCTCATCTCATTTAACCAAAACTCATTGTAGTGGGAAAGATACTTTTTCATATTAAATAACTTCATCACATAAACATAGTTTGGTAGTTACTAATTTAAACATTGCATTACAGTTTTCATAGTTGTCAATAATTTAGTTTTGTTAGTACCTTAAATATTCATAACTAGTGATAGTAATTTTATTTTATTGTTGTGAATTTCCTATTTAATTTGTCACTTCAAATTGGAACCTTCCTCATGGGATTTATATTTGGGGATTAAACAGAAAGTCCTGTATCACTTGATAACGATACGTATACTTGCGTAGAATCCCTACATAAATTGCTTAAATTTCTTATTCATAAAATAACGCATAGAATTTTTGGCACCGTTGCAAAGTGGAGATAACTTTATATTCTTTGCACAACTATATTTTTGGGATCAGCTCTAGGGTGTAAATCGAAGGTTGGAGGTGATCGAAGGGGTAAAAATGGCATTTTCACTGTGTAATTCGCAAAATTTCAAAGTATTTGGGGACTTTCGGGCATCGGGCGCCTTCAGCGCCAGTGTAAAAAAATTTTAATTTCCATCATTTTTGCAAATCAGTTATTTTCAATTGACTCCAACGTCTAATTAGTCTCTTTAAACAATAATATTCATCCTTAAATAGTCCACAAATAAGTGTTTTAACAAACAACACAAAACCAACTTTTATATATGAAATTCCAAATTTTTACAAACACATATTTTTAATCCCACTAACAAAAACATAAAGCAAATCACACTATAATTCAACATTGAAATCAAGCTACAACACTAGAACGCTGAAAACTAAACTATACATACAATTAAAGTGATAAGAGTTTAAAATCAAAGCAAGTCCAACACAATTACATTAAAAACATAATTAATTTTAAATAGTTGAAAGACTAAGTTCTTCATATACTCCTCTTCATCTACAATATGGTCTTCTCCTCTAATATTTTCCATATACTAGTAATGTACATACAAATTGTAGTATGGTCTATACAGGAATTGATCAGTTAAATTTTCATCGGTCCATTCATTCTTCTTAAACATCTGCACCAAAACTGCTTCAATCTATCTCATATGTTCAAAGTGTTAATTCATCCTCCAATCTAATTGATCAAAAAGGTAAGTAAAATTTCTTATTGCATTTATGATATTATGAAGTTCTCTTTCTATCTTCTTTATTTTCTTCTCAAAAACTTGTGAACTTTCAACTGTACAAGGCATTAAGGGAGTCGAAGCATATGATAATTGATCCAAGATAATGTCCAACACTTCATTTTCATTCTCAATATAGTTTGCATCAATAAGTTCCATGGTCTGTCAGGGTAATAACACTTTCTCCCAACTTTTATATTGTACTTGAGATTGACTGCAAAGTAAGAAGATTGCAGTAGGATGCCCTGATCCATTTATAGGCCCATTCATTATAATACCGATAACAGATTTAAAAATAGTTGATCCCAAATCAATGGGATTTCCCATTTGAATGAAATAGTTTAAAGTTGCACTTTCCTTTGTATCTTTATTTATTATCATTGCAAGGAGTAGTTTTGCAGAGATGAATAAATGTCATTGTTTAGATAATGGATTTAACAGTGAAGTGGAGAAACTAACATACACCACATCTTTGATTTCCCAATTATCACTTTCATCCATTAGAAATTGGTATACATCATGCATCAATTCCTTCATTGGAATAAAGTTTGCTTAATGAAAGATTGGCACGTTTTCTACCATTAACTTATTGTTAATTCTTGTTGGAGTAAATGGTGGACCCTTACCTCGAACGAATACAAATCCTTGGTTAATACCATGAAAATTAGCGTATAATTCTTTTACCACTGGAACAACTAATGCAGCGGTAGTGTAGCATAGAACTTCCAAACATCTCAGTACTATGATTTTCTCAATTTGCAAACTTGGATTACTCAATCCATGATTGACAAAGCCTCACTCCTTGATAAGTCTCTTCTTCATGATGACTTTGTCATATAATTTCTGCGCGTCAAAGCTGATGAACTTTCTTCCATTTAAAATCCCATATCTTGAAGTGTTTCTAGAATTGAAAGCCATGGATTTTTAAATTTAGAAGTATTTGGTCGTCTAAAATGGTTTTCATGCCATTAAAAAGACCTTTAGGCAGTTATTTTGAAGAAAAATCCCGCGAAAGTTTGCCAAAAACTCCTTGAACTACCGAAACCATACTGGGTGATGTCAGTGCCCTCGATGGCATCACCGGTTCCATCGCTCTGTAAAAGGGCACCGTCGGCGCCCAGGCTGGCGTCGTTGACGCTAAAGCCAAACTTGCGTCCGTTTTATCTTTGGTTCAATTCTTTTCCAAATTTTTATCCAGTACCAATATTTGTCTTGATTTATGATATATAAAATTATGTAGGATTCCAAGGTATTATTATCTCTTAATACATTAGAACAATTATAAAACAAAATACTAAGATATAAATGAATATATATATATATATATATATATATATATATATATATATATATATATATATATATATATATATATATATATATATATATATATATATATATATATATATATATATATATATATATATATATAGGTTGCCTCCCACAAAGTGCTTGGTTTAACGTTGTCAGTCTGACGCACGAATGTTTATTCAGGATGATTCAACATCATGATTTCTTTAAATTGTGGAATGTGCCCTTCATAATAATGTTTGAATTGATGCCCATTAACTTTAAATATCTTTCCAGTTTTAGTATCTTTAATAACAACAGTTCCATAATGATAGACTTTGATCACATTCAATGGTCCTAACCATTTAAATTTTAGTGTTCCTAAAAATAATCTCAATCTAATATTATATATTAAGACTTCTTGTCCAGATTCAAATTTCCTTTTTATAATCCTCCGATCATGCCATATTTTCATTTTCTCTTTATAGTTTTTTGCATTATCATATGCTTCATTTCTAATCTCTTCAAGTTCATTGAGCTGAAATAATCTTTTTTCAGCAGCATCCTTTAGATTAAAATTGAATTCCTTAATAACCCAAAATGCTTTATGTTCCAACTCTATTGGTAAGTGGCATGTTTTACTAAAAGTAAGTCTAAATGGTGACATTCTAATAAGAGTCTTATAGGCAGTTCTGAATGTCTATCATGTAGTATCTAATCTAGTAGACCAATCCAATTTATCACGACTTACAACTTTTTCTAACATTCACTTTATTTCACAATTTGATATCTCTGCTAGACTGCTAGTTTGGGGATGACAAGTAGTAAAGAATCTATACATAATATTATGTTTTCTAATCAATTTCTTGATCCTCTTATTCATAAAATGGGATCCTCCATCCATAATAATCACTATCGGCATTCCATATCTTGTAAAAATGTTTTCATTTAAAAATTTCAAAATACTTTGAGTAGCTTCAATCCATTTGGACATATAATAAACAACAAGCAATATATGTAAATTTTTAAATGAAGGCATAAATGGTTATATAATCCCCACAAATCAAAAATTTCAACTTCCAATGTGTAATTTGGAGGCATTTCATTTCTTCTAGAAATATTTCTTACTTGCTGACATTGATCATATGTTTTGATACTAAAAAGAGTTGGACAATAAAATCTAGCTTGCAAAATTTTATATGCAGTTCTACTAGTTCCAAAGTGTCCTCCAAATTTAGAATCATGACATTATTCAATTGTTTGTTTAGTTTCTTCATAAGGCACACATCTTCTAATGATCAAATTCTTACACAATTTATATAAATATGGGTCATCTCAAAAATAGAATCTTGCATTATGAATAAATCTCTTTAATTGTTGATTCTTTACATCTGGTTGTAGAATATCACTCATAATATAATTTACTATATTGGTATACCGCAGTATATTCTTTATTAAAAAAATATATAATTGTTCATCAGGGAAAGTTTCTAAAATTTCATTTGCAAAATCAGTTAATATTTCTTGTTCTAGTCTAGAAAAATGATCAGCTATTTCATTATCAGTTCCCTTTTTATCTTCTACCATAAAATTGAACTCTTGCCTCAGAAGTATCTATCTGATTAATCTCGGTTTAACATCCTTCTTTTGCATCAAATATTTGATAACAGAAGGTTTATATGCACTATACATTTAGCTCCAAATAAATAAGGACTAAACTTATCAAAGGCATAAACAATAGCTAATTACTCTCCTTCAGTAGTGGTGTAATTAATTTGAGCATCATTTAGAGTTTTACTAGCATAGTATATTACTTTAAAAACTTTGTTATGAATTTTCCCTAAAAAATCTCAAATAGCATGATCACTAGCATCACACATTATTTCAAATGGTTTCTCCCAATCAGGTAGAACTATTATAAGAGCAGAGTTTAATTTTTTTTCAGTAATTCAAATGCTTTTATGCATTCCTCATTAAAATTAAATTTTGAATCCTTTTCTAAATGTTGACATAATTACTTAGTAATTTTTGAAAAGTTTTTTATATTGTGCTTGTAGAAACCAGCATGCCCTAGAAAACTTCTTACCTCTCTAACCGTAGTGGGAGGCAATAATTTTGCAATAACTTGAATTTTTCTTGTATTACTTCCATGCAATTTTCAAAAATTTTATGCCCAAGTATAATTCCTCATGCAACCATAAATTGACAATTTTCCCAATTTAGTACTAAGTTGATTTTTTTACATAGTTCAGAACTTTTTCTAAATTATTTAAGCATAATTCAGATGAAGTTTTAAATACAGAAAAATTATCCATAAATACTTCCATTCCACGTTCAATTAAATTACAAAAAATTGACATCATACATCTTTGAAATGTTACAGGGCGTTACATAGTTTGAAAGGCATTCAATGAAAAGTAAATTTTGCATAAGGGCTTGTAGATGTTGTTTTTTCTTGATCTTTAGGAGCAATTGAACTTTGATGATACTTGGTATATCCATCTAGAAAGCAATAATATTTTTGCCCAGCCAATTTATCCAACATTTGGTCTAGAAATGGTAAAAAAAAGTGATCTTTGCTGGTGGCCACATTTAATTTTCTATAGTCTATTGAAATTCACCAACCAATAACATATCTTATTGGAATTAATTCATTTTTCACATTTACTTCTACTGTCACTCCTCCTTTCTTTTGAACACAATGGATCAGAATTACCATAGAACTATCTAAAATAGGATATATAATTCTAGCATCTAACCATTTTAAGATTTCCATTTTAACAACTTCTTACATTATCTGGTTTAATCTCCTCTGAGGATCACCTTTAGGTTCATATTGTTCATCCAATTGAATTTTGTGCATACAAATGGAAGGACTGATTCCTTTAATAATTTGCACCTTCTCCTTCTCAACTTCAGTTTCTCTTTGGATTTTGTTCTACACTTCTTTTCCACTTCATAATTGAATACCTATAATTTGCTCCTTATTCTAATCTTTTGGATTAACTTCAATAGTGATAGGAAGAATTCCTGAAGGTCTGTTACTAAGTGTAGTAGCAATTTATCCTAATTGATTTTCAATATTCCTAATTCCAGCTCCTTGATTTATTTGATTTACCATGTTCAACATCAATTCTTCCATAGTCAACTTCTTCTCCTTACCTTGTGAGTTATTATTAAATCCAGGAGGATAATAAGGTCTATAGTTAGGATTCCCTTGATTACTTGAATTTCCTGAAGGGTTCACTGAATTTTGTAATTGTTCCAACTAAGACTAGGGTGATTTTTCCATCCAAAATTATAGTAATTAGAATAAGGATTATTATTTCTATTATTTATAACATTCATAGTTTCATAAGATGATTGAGTGTCAATTATCCGTCCTGGTGAATTTTCTCTAACACTGTTGGTATTTGAGAATAGTTCACTCCAATTCGATCAATCTTCTTTGATATAACAGAAATTTGAGATGCCAAAATAAATATTGCATCTGAATCATGAATACTAGCTACTCTCTTTAGATTTACCTGTTTAGAGGGCCATTGAAAATTATTAGTAGTCATCTCCTCTATTTAGGAATATACATCATCAATTGGTTTTGACATTAATGATCCATCTGCAGTAGCATCTATAGTAGATATAAGTGATCCAATTAATCCATTGTAAAAAGTTTGAATTATTAACCAATCTAGTAAATCATGGTGTGGATATCTCCTAAGGAGATACTTAAATCTTTCCTAAACTTCATATATTGATTCCCCATCAAACTAATAAAAAGATGTAATGTTGTTTCTAAACTTAACATTTTTCAATGGTGGGAAATTTTTAGCTAAAAATTTTTGTGATAATTTTTCCCGAGTTCTGATATATCCAGGTGCTACTGAATTTAACCAAGCTTTACCATTGTCCCTTAATGAAAAAGGAAAAATTCTAAGCCTGACAACATCATTAGACATGCCATCATATTTAAAAGTAGCACATATTTCAAGAAAATTAATAAGGTGTAAGTTAGGATCTTTCAGTAAGTGTTCCTCCAAACAGATTATTTTGTACCATTTGGATAAGAGCAGGTTTAAGCTCAAATGAATTAGTAACAACATCAGGATTTTGAATAGTCAAGTGAAGTTCATCTGTTGTGTTACAAAATCTTTTAAAATTCTTTGTCAATTTTCTTTTATTTGATTATCTAAGTTATCCATTTTATTCAAATTTCTTATTTCTTTTTGTTGTTTTTAAACTTTTGTAATAGTACTGTGCATAAAAAGATATAATGGGCAAAAAAAAATCATTAAAGTACTCTTAAAGTTAAAAGAAAACAAATTTTTTCAAGATTTTTTATATTTTTTTACTTTTTATTTTATTTACTTTATCGCTAAATTTCCTAATTTACCAAATCTATTTAATTTACTATTACCTTCCCTGATAATGGTGCCAAAAATTTGATCCCAAAATTATAGATGTGTAAAATTAATAAAGTTGACTCCACTTTGAGGCGACGCAAAAAACTTGATTCGTTATTTATGAATAAGAAATTGAAGCAATTTATGTTGGGATTCTACCTAAGTATACTGTATCGTTAACAAGTAATTTAAAACTTTTTGTTTTAGCCCCAAATATCGATCCTTCGAGAAAGGTGTAAATTTATAAAGGAAATTTAAATAAGGAAATTTAGAACAATAAAGAAAATCTACTCCACTTATTTCAAATATTTAAGTTGCTATCAGAACTAAATTACCAACTACTAGCTAAACTATAAAGCAAAGCTAAGCAATAACTACCAAACTATATTTTTGTAACGAAGTTATCAAATATGAGAAAACATCTTTCCCAATACAATGAATTTTTGTTTAAATGAGAGAACTAAATGTTTTTAATATGTCTTGTACCAAATAGGAGCAATTTTAATTCTCTACCGTTAGTCAAGTGTTATAGAGAATTGTTGGCTAATACTAAGCTTAGTCTCTAATTCAGTGGTTAGGCTAGGAGGATACTGGCTCTCAATCCAGAACTCCCACTTCCCTTCCCTTGAATGCTAACTCTTGCTTTAGTTCTTAAATACTAAGGCCAAATTGGTGATTTTAATCTGCGCCATAGAATCCCCAATTGCTTGCCCAGAAATATATATATTTCCCTATTTATTTGCACTTAATTGCATGAACGAAACACTCCTTCAAGGAATCAAATGTGATTCTCACTTTGTTGTGAAACTCTTACTCCATTTTCTAGATAGTATGTTTTACAACAGATGTTAACATTTCAATTGACCAAATCAAAAAGTAAATTAAGGACAGACTGAAAAAATCGTCAGAATTTATTTTATATTTTAAAATTGGCACATCCAAATTCTCTCTTCATTTCAACATATTTCAGAGTAGGGAGAAAGACAAAGAAAACTACTCAGACCTCATGAGAAAGATACGACAAAACAATAAATTTCATAAATAAAAGAAAGTTGTACAACAATAATAAACAAACACCACTTATCTTTAACTCTTTCTCAAGGCAAATCCCTTGTAGCTCCTCTTGGAATTTTTCTTTCTTTACGAGACTCTTAATTCTCTCTTCAAAGATGTAGGGAAGAAGAAATCTCTCACTTCTCTCCCTCTCCAACAACTCTTGGGAGATATGACACTTAGACTAACCACACTACAGAATACAAACAATGGAACATTAAAGAAAACTCAATGACACACCAGCGGACTCCTTCTTCAGATTAATTTCCACTCTAAATAGAGCATAATATTGGTTTTTCAAGAGGTGTATCAAATAAATCTTCAAAAACTTTCCAAATTTGTTGAATTTTCTAAAATTTTGTCGTGCACCTACATCAGCGCTGTCGGCGCCAGTGGCTCAAAATTAATTTGTGCTATCTATCAAATGGCGGCATCAATGCCCAGTCTGGCACCATTGGCGCTCCCACTGTTCTAGAGTCCTTCTTTCATGCTGGTGCAGTCGGCGTCCTTGCTGGTGTCGTCAGCGCTGAGTATTTCTCGTCAAAACGCCATTTTGACTCCAAATTCCATCCCTTTTTTCTTTCTTTTTTCTCTAAGTGCTAAAAACCGTCAACCTGCAATAAAATATGAAAAATACCTTCCTTTAAAGCACAATATAAAAAAAATGAGTATAAAATATAGGTCTAAAAATGCATATATTTTTGGTGCGTTATTCTTGTCTCAATGTCATGAATCTCCATGAGTCTTCATCGAGATAATCGTTGAAATCAAAATCTTCATCATCATCATCAATGGGCACTCAATGTTCTTTGGCTAGCTCAAAAATCTTGATCCTGAGCATTTCAACTTTCTCTTCGATTATTGTTTTATGAATCATCTTAAGATATAGAGGATTTTTTTGAATATCCTCTAGTTGTTCATCAAACTAGGTAGCAATGAGTGTAACGATATCTAATACTTCAGACCTCTGCTTTATTCCATAGCTTTAGCTTTATGGGCTCAATGAACTAAATTTATATGGTGACCTTGGGTACCCATACCTTCTTCTTTGGAGGTGATGTCTTTAGACGGGATGTCTTAACAAAGGCACTAATATGCTGAAGAGAGGCATGCTCCCCGTGGTGGAGACCAAACAAAGTAACGGGTCAATTCTTTATCTTTTCCTTCATTGAGGCACTCTTACGAGCAACAATTGATGGTACTCTTGGACCCAAATGTGACTTGACCAGTCTCATCTTGTAGATGTTGGAGTAACAGTGGAAACAAAATTTGTGGTAGTAACAATAGTATCAACTCGACTCCCCAGATGAAATCTGATGGGAATACGGGCTGACAAAACTTTAGTTGATTTCAAAGACTGTAGGTATATCTAACATCCCTCAAAATCTCTTTCTTCATTTGAGGGGACACTGTGCATCTTATTCACTTAAGCAACTCAACAACTGAGCATCCTTCTTTAGCGGCTAATCTTTGGAACACTATATGAACATTAGTTATTGGAGCAGGTTTTTCCTTCTCCTCAACGACCATGAAATGATGGTAAGGAAGCAATGATATTTTGAATACTTTTATATCCATTGGTGTTCATTAAATAGTGAAACCTACTTTCTCACAGGAGCAGAGAGGCTTCAAGTCATCCAAGTTCCTCCTCGTGAGGAACGTCATAAACAGATGTCTTTTCAGGATTTTTGACTTTAGTGTCCTTCTGAGCCTTTCAACTGCGGTTCCTTCTTTGAGATCGAGTTAATGGAGTAGACTTCAAACTTGATCCAATTTTAAATACTGATGGTGGGATGATAAATCCTTTAGTTGTATCTTTCGCAATCATGACCTCCTTTCCTTTGGCAGAAAAGGGGATAACAGACTTGAAAGCTGCTAGGGGAGCAGTAACTTTCACTTTCTTGTAAGAAGGTGATAGAGACTTTATATATGCTTAAATATATAAGTATTTAATACTGCCGCTAAAAGATTTAATGCCTCAGCAACTACACCAAAAACTTAATAACAGTTATAGATTCGATAAAGATGTATGTATAAAATATTCAATAATTGTAAAGTCACACTTATCAACGCAAGTATACGTATCGCTCAAGTAATATAAGGCTCTAATGGGGTCCTAGATATCGATCTCATAGGGAGTAATATTAGATCTACAAACTAAGATTTTAGAAAAGCAATACTTAATCGCAACAATGGAATTCAGATTGGTTATCTGTCACAAATAGACACTTGAAATAAATATGTAATTTTAATAACTCTTAAATAACTAATTATACTAATAATGTTTTTAATGTAATATTCAATATATAAGAAAGCATCCTTCTTCTTGTCAAGAAATTATAGTGAATGGATAAAGTGAATCAGTTCAAATTGTATTATGCCAAAAAGGAGCATACATATTCTTAACCCTTTGGTCCAGGCATAAAGAACGTTGACTAATCCTACGCTTGTTTACTGAATCTACGACTAGGCTTGGAGTATACCGGCTCTCACTTTGGAGCTCCCACGTTTCCTTAGCCTTAGGGCTAACATCTACATTTCAACACTGAAACGATAAGACCAAATTAGGGATTTTAGTCTGTCACTCTAAAATCTCCAATTCTACGCTCGATAATTTTATTTCCCTATTTATTTGCACCCAACTTCCAAGGGCTTTCACCTCCCTGAATCTTAGATGTAATCTTCACTATAGTTGTAAAACTCAACATATTTTAACAAATGAATTGGCCAGTTCGAAAGTAAATTAAAATCGAAGTGAAAAGATCATCACAACTTCTTTAACATTTTCATGGCTCCCTGAATTCGAATCACAATTTCACAAATCTCAAGACAAGGTTAAAGATAGAGAAAACTACTCAGATCTCTTGGGGAGGACCCAACAAAACTCAGAATTCATAAATAAAAGCAAAGTCATACAAACTACAACAAGTAAGTAACACTTCTCTAATTTCTCCCCAAGGAAACTCCTCGAAGTTCCTCTCAATCTCTTCCTTTCTTTACAGCACACAAAATTCCTCTTCGAAGCGGCAAGGAGGAAGAAATCTCTCACTTTCCCTCAATAGTTACAATCTCTTGAAGAATTCCTTATAAATTAGACTCTCTAAACTTTCCCAACACTTAACTCCTACTTAACACCCTCATATTTTGGGTCAAAAGCTTCTTTTTAAAGTTGTGGATGAGTTTTCCCAAGAGTTGCCTAAGCATCCCTCCAAAATTCGTCCTCATCCAATGCATTGTTGGACATAACCACTGAGCTTGCCGTCAGCGGCCTTGAGGGTGCCGTCGGCGGGCCTTCTAAGTGAATTAAATCTGGAGTCTCGTGAAAAGTTCGTCGTCGGCCCAGTTGGGCTCGCCGTCAACGCCCTAGTTCAAATTATCACAATTTGGTCCTTATCGCTGAAAATTTGCTCCTTTTTGCATATTTTTGCTCCAATGACCCTAATTCATCATTCCTACCACGAAACATCAAAAATACCTTTCTTTAAAGTACAATATCATAAAAAATATTGTAAAATAAATATGAAAATCTTAACATATTTTCTTTTGGTCAAAATCCCCCAAACTTAACTATTACTTGTCCTCAAGTAATTTTAGTACTATATAAAAGTTATGATCTATTATAGTAAAGTTTTAATTCAGAATAACTATAAGTTTGATTTAAATAAATATCATAGTGAGATTTTCAGAAAAAAATTCAAGTAATTAAATTAACTCTGTAGCTACAAGATTATCTAGTCATCAAGTTTAAGAGTTCTAGTCTTCTATTCATTTCAAGAATGACTATATGTTGCAATATTAAGTCACTTAGAATATTTAGATGATAGGAACTTCATGAGAACACTACTAGTAAAAGATCTATTTCATAATTATAAGTTCAGGAATGTATTTAGGTTTTCCCTTTTATATAGGTCCAGTGAAGCCAATTTTGGATTAGGCATATCCTCAAACTTCTCCTCACTTTCATATTTTTTTCTTTCTTTTCTCTTTGTCATTTGGATTGCTTTCAATCATATATATTTTTCTTTTCTTTTCAAGGATTGTTGTCAATCCTTCCTTTTTCCTATTTCAAGTGAGGATTACTATATATGGATAGCCTTTAATGATTTTGAACATCAGTTTTCTTTTCCTAAAATTGAAACTCAAAGCACTCCCTTACCTTATAAATATTTCATAGCTTTTACATCATTGAGCCCCAATCTTTTCTTCTCAAATAAATTTCCGGATTCTTAATACTTCAAATTATAGTTTCCTTTATTTTAAATAGTTAACTATAATCTTATTCTCTTATACTAAATATCTTAAGTTACAAAATTAATTTTAATTACAAAAATATTTCTTTAAATATATCATAATATTTAAATAGCTACAAAATATAGTTACTTGAATTAAATTCACTACATGAAATTAAATTAATAATTTTTGAGAATATTGGAATAGAGGATATCTAATAGTTAATCTTTTTCTTCCCTCCCCCAAACTTAAATTTTTAAATATGAAATGATACATGTGGAAAGAAAAACTTTAAATATAAATCATACCTCAGTATTTTAGGCATTTTCATCATTCTGAAATTTTTGCAGTCCTTCTTAAAAGTTCTACTTCACCTGGTCTGTAACATTAGGAGCTTTCTACAAGTATAAATCATTAGAGAAATTGCTGGGTAATGAAATTTGGAAATAAGTACAAAAATAAAACATTAACCAGACACAATAATTCACTAACACGTCCACAATACTAAACAAAATAATTACAATTAAAATGCAAAATAAAAATAACATTATAATACAATTCACAAAGTACTAATCAACATCCATTATACTACACATGCAATTTTTTAACTGCCACACTAACATTATAACAAAAATTAAAAATTATCTAATTAAAACATAAGAATAAAAATAAAATTACAAATGCACACGAACATCCATTTATATTACAAAAGATTACAAAAACAAAAGTACAAGTACATCAATTACATTCAGATATCAAAATCCCAAACTATGTCATCGTCTCCTTGGTCAGCAGGTGGATTGGGCTGATACTGAGTATATCGGAGGCACTCAGGGAAAGGAATATCAGGCTCACCTCTGTAGTGTTGGGTCTGAGCTTCATAGTAAGCAATATCAAAATTTGAATGCCTCTGAAGGTACTCACTGTCATAATTATGTCGACGTTCTAAACCTCCAATCCTTTCATATTTTAACTCTATACTTTTACGCTGCAAGGTCAACTCATTCATCAATTCAGTTAGGGTAAGGGAACTAGAAGAAGGAAGGTCATAACTAGTAAAGTAGACATCTCTACTAGTAGAAGGTTCTTGACTCCTACTCCCAGTTCTCCATTTTTCATAGGATTCATATGTTTTCAAATTAGCTTTACTAATGGGTTTCATAGGGTAAACCCATTCCTCATCACCTCCATCTTCCACTTCAGAAAGTTACCAAAGTGCATAAATGAGGTCAGGATGTCCTAGACCTGCACTTGTTTCATTCCTTGCCGTAGTCAATATATTCTTAAAAATGATTCTCCTCACATTTATATTTTTATTATTCTTAATACAGAAATTTAGAATAGCTCTCTCTTGTTACCTCACTATGGTGATAAGTCAGTAATAGAGTGGAGGAAATAAAATAGTGCCACGCTTTAGAGGTGGCATTTAACATGGAGGCAGAAAAATCTACCCATTCTCGTTGCTTAATCTTCCACGTACCTTTCCCATCAGTGAGGATGTTGATTACATCATTTAGTGGGCCTTCCATAGTACTAAAGGTTTCATAGTGGCAGTTGTAAGAGTCTGGGACTTTGTAAAAGGTGTTAATGCAGGCGGCATTAAATTCAACAGGAAATCCCCGCACTTGAGCGATTCCATCTTCAGAGTAGACACGTTGGCATAGAATTCTTCCACAATATTTGCAGCGGCCTTATTGGTGGTGTAACAGAATTTTTCCCACCTCCACTCGGTAATAACTCGTTCCATTTCTCCTCCCGGACTCTAAAAAACTCGATCATGTATGCATTTCTTTCCCTCAAATACTGTAGTAAACCTTGATTGAGCCTTCGCAATGACGAAGCAAGACTCATCGAACTCAAGTCATCTCTTTTGTGGTGGAGCCATTCCAATCTAATTGTAATTATAGAAAAATTCCAAAATATACTTCATATGCAAATAATGGCTTCCAAGGGTGATTCTAAGAGTTCAAAACTAAGTTCTATGAATTTCTTCGCAATATTTTCTTCACATTCTCAAATTTTTCAGATCTCCTCAATGTGAAAGAAATTCATGGTGAAAATCAAATATTTTTAGTTTAGAGTGAAGCTCCTACCTAGAGATGATTAAATCCGGTCTCTAAATGCCTTGAAATTGCCTCCAAATCCAAGATCTCTCAAGCTCTGGTCAAAAATCACGTTTTTCAGAGGAAGGGGATGATGAATAGTGGCGATTGGCTAGTCAAAGATGCGGTTAAAGGTGTTTTTTTGGGATCTCACCATCGGTAGGGTCTTCAGCACCGTCGGCGCGCTCTATTGAAATTATATCCTAAGTCTCGGGAAAAGCTCGATGTCGGCGGCGTCGAGGGCACCGTCGAAGGGCTCTATTGAAATGGTTCAATTCCCAGATTTTTGCGATTTCGATCAATTTCAAGCCTCAGTGTCATCCGTTCAATCATCGTAGACATAATTTTAAGTGATTAAATGATATACTTATCACAAATAAAATTTCACAACATAAGACATGACAATTATATATAAATTCCAAGAGTTACAATATACGTTACATAACACACCTAAGTTTGGTATTTTCTTAACCTCAATACATTAATTCAACGTCACAACCTAAGCCACAATCTCAAAACGCTGAAAACAAAACATCTTATGCTTAGTCTCAACTATACAGAGATCTAAAAGCATAATTCTAAAGCAAAGCAAATGCAATGTTCAAATCAAATTAAATACATAGATAGACAAGTCGCAATATAAATCTACCATTCCTTAGATTCAGTACTAGATTCTCCTCTGAGACCAGCCATTTATAGAACATGTACGATGAAGTTATATAAGGGTCGGTATGGAAATTCTTCAGTAGAATCCTCTTCTATCAAGTTCATCCTCCTGATCAGTCGTATCAAACTATCTTCTATATGTCCAGAGTGAGGAAAATGTTCTTTCATCCACCAGTCTAGATGATGGAAGAAATCAGAGATATTATTAATTACATTCATGACATTTTGTACCTCCCCAATTTCTTGATTCTGCGCAGGATCACCAGAGTCTTGTCTGAAACTAAAGGTTGGATAGGCAGTGAATTTTGAGATGATTGATCCACCATAATAGTCATGTCATTTTCATCTTCATAGGCTGGGAATCTCTCGATTGGGTCCAAAGACTTCCAAGGTAGAAGTGCCTTTTCCCAATTTTCATAGGATACTTGAAATTGACTGCAAAGTAAGAAAATTGTGGGAGGGTGTCCAATCCCATAAGTTGATCTACGAACGATCACGCCCAAAACAAACTTCATAATTATTGATCCAATATCGATCGACAGTCCCATTTGGATGCAGTAATTCAGAATAACACTTTCTTTATAAACTTTACCGATCTTCATTGTCAATAACAGTTTTACAGAAATGAAGAAGTGCTAGTGTTTCGAAATGAGATTTAGGAGTGTCGCAGAAAAACTAACATACTTGTTTTCTTTCATTTCCTAGTCTTCAGTTTTGTCCGTTAAATATTGGTAAATCTCATTCATTTGGTTTCTTATCGGGAAATGGTAGACAGGAACATTCTCTATCATATATAATTCAATGATCCATGTAAGAGTAAAAGTTATCCATCTACCTCGCACAAAGACGACTCCCTAGTTGATTCCATGCAAATTTACATAAAATTCCTTTACCACATGAACAACCACGACAGCGGTACTATAGCACAACACTTCCCATCTTTGCCGCACTATCATCTCATCAATTGCCTTTGAGGGATTATTTAATCCTCGATTTACGAATCCTTGTTCCTTGATTAATCTTTTCTTCGCCAGTACCTTGTTGATGATTCGTTGTGCTTCCACACTAATGAACTTTCTCCGGTTAAACACTTGCATTCTGAGATTTTTAGGGGAAATGTATGCCATAGGAATGAATTTGGTTGAGTTTCACTTTATTTTTGTGGAAAATATGAACTTAAGAATTGAATTTGATATTTTAAAAGGGGTAACTCCCGCTGCAAAACCGCCAAAAATCGCCATTCAAACTCTAGAAACTGCCATCCCGCCGGTCGCCGTCGATGGAGTCGAGGGCGCCGTCGACAAGCCTTTAGTATTTATTTTCCTGGGCTCTTGGGAAAAACCCGCCATCAGAGGCATCGATGGCGCTGTCGGTGTCCAAGGTAAAAATTGTACAGTTTCGTTCTGGTCCGAATGCGTTCCAATTTTTCTTTATGGATCCAATTGTTATGATGAAACAACAAGAAATAAGAGTAGAAGAGTTCAATACTACAACAAATTAATAATAATTTCAAATAAAAACTACTGTAATCGCACTAAAAATAAAGATAATTATGGGTTACCTCCCATAAAGCGCTTGGTTTAATGTCATCAGCTAGACCTATTCAAGTTTATTCAGGTTGACTGATCATTAAAACCTCTTTAAAATTTGGTCTTTTACCCTCAAAATACGATTTTAATCTGTGTCCATTTACTTTAAATCTATTTCCAGTCTTCTGATCTTCAATTTCAACAACTTCGTAAGTATAAACTTGAGTCACAGTAAAGGGACCTAACTAACGAGACTTTAATTTCTCAGGGAATAACTTCAGTATAGCATTGTAAAGCAAAACTTCTTGTCCTGGTTCAAAGTTCTTCTAGTTAATCTTCTGATCATGCTATAACTTTATTTTCTCCTTATAAATCCTATCATTATCATAAGATTCATTTCATAATTCTTTCAATTCATTTAATTATAACAATCTCTACTTACCAGCATCTTTCAAATTATAATTAAATTCTTTAATCACTCAATATGCTTTATGCTCCAATTCTAATGGTAAGTGATAAATCTTTCCAAAAATCAGTCTGTAAGGAGTCATTCCAATAAGAGTTCTATAGGCAGTCCTGTAAGCCCATAATGCGGTATCCAGTCTAGTGGACCAATCTACTCTACTAGGGTTTTCAGTCCTTTCAAGTATTTGTTTAATCTCTCTATTAGAAACTTCAGCTAACCCACTGGTTTGAGGATGATAGGCAGTACAGATTCTATGAATAATATTAAACTTTTTTGTCAATCTCTGAATGTATTTATTCCTAAAATGAGATCCTCCATCAGTGATAATCATTCTAAACATTCCGTATCTAGTGAAAATTATTTTCATTAAAAATCTAGAAACACTTTTAGCGTCACAACGAGGTAAAGCTTGTGCTTCAATCAACTTAGAAACGTAAGCTAATGCAATTAATATATATAAGTTCCCAAATGAAGGAATAAATGGTCCCATGAAATGTAATCCCCAAACATCAAAGATCTCAACTTCTAACATAAAATTCAGAGGCATTTCATTTCTTTTAGATATATTGCCTACACGTTGACATCGATCACAAGTTTTTATGTATCTATAAACACCTCTAAAGATAGTAGGCAAATAAAATCTAGCTTGTAAAATTTTATAAGCAGTTTTATCAATCCCAAAATGTCCTCCAAATTCAGAATCATGACATTTATGAATGATTAGATCAGTTTCTTCATAAGGTACATATCTTCTCATAATAAGATCCTTACATTGTTTATATAAATAAGGCTCATCCCAAAAATTTGCTTTCACACCATGAATGAATTTTCCTTGTTGTTGCAGTGTCAGCATAGGTGACAAAATATCACTTACAATATAATTAATAATATCAGCATACCATAGTATTTTCCACACATTAATATTATAAAGTTGTTCATCAGAGAAACTATCTGTAATTTCATTGTCGGTGTCAGATAATTCATGATTTTTGAATCTCGACAGATGATCAGCAATTTGATTATCAGTTCCCTTTCTATCAATAACCACAAGATCAAAATCTTGCATCAAAACTATCCATCTAATTAACCTTGGTTTGGCGTCCTTCTTTTCCATCAGATATTTAATAGTAGAGTGATCAATGTGCACAACACATTTAACTTTAATTAAATAAGATCTAAATTTGTCTAAAGCATACACAATGACCAGTAACTCTTTTTCAGTAACAACATAGTTAATTTGTACATCATTAAGAGTTTTACTATCTTAGTATATAAACTTAAAAGTCTTTTCATACCTTTGTCCCTGAACAACTCCAATAGCATAATTACTAGCATCACACATCAGTTCGGATGGCTTCTCCCAGTTAGGTGAAATTATAATAGGGGCTGTTATTAATTCTTTCTTTAATGACTCAAAGGCATTTAAACAGCTTTCACTAAATTCAAATTTCTTATCTTTTTCTAAAAGTTGGTATAGAGGTTTAGTAATTTTTGAAAAATCTTTAATAAAACACCTGTAAAAACCAACATGTCAAAGAAAACTCATAACCTCTCTTACATTAGTAGGAGGTGTTAGTTTAGATATATTTTGAATTTTGCAGGGTCTGCTTCCATACCATCTTTCAAAATTTTATGCCCTAACACAATTCCTCTTGCAACCATAAATTGACATTTCTCTCAATTCAGAACTAAATTAGTTCTTTTTCTTAACTCCAAAACTTTTTCATGATAATTTAAGCATGCATCAAATGATGTTCCAAATATAGAGAAATCATCCATAAATACTTCCAATCCATCATCAATTAACTTACTAAATATAGACATCACACATCTCTCGAATTATGCAGGTGCATTACATAATCCAAAAGGCATTCTTCGAAAAGCAAAAGTTCTAAAAGGACTAGTAAATACTATATTTTCTTGATCCTCAGGAGCAATAGGAATTTGATGGTAACCGGTATATCCATCTAAAAAATAAAAATATTTGTGCCCAGCAAGTCTATCTATTATTTGGTCTAACAATGGTAAAGGGAAGTGATCTTTCTTAGTGGCAGTGTTTAATTTTCCATAATCAATGCAAATACGCCACCTAGTAACTTGTCGGATAGGTATTAATTGATTATTTTCTTTTCTTTCAACAGTCACTCCTCCTTTCTTAGGAACACAACGAATAGGACTTACCCTTGCACTATCTGAAATAGGATATATAATTCCAGTGTCTAACCATTTCAAAATTTCCTTTTTAACTACTTCTTTCATCATTGGATTTAATCTCCTTTGTGGATCAACTCTTGATTTATATTGTTCATCTAGTATAATTTTATGCATACAGATTGAAGGACTGAATCCCTTAATATCAGCTAAGGTCCAACCAAAAGCTTTCTTATATCTTTTTAATGAATCTAACAGTTTTTGCTCTTGTAAATCATTTAATTCTGAAGATATAATAACAAGTAATGCTGATGAGTCTCCCATAAACACATACTTCAAGTGGCTAGGCAATATTTTCACTAAAGTTCAGGTGGTTTATAATTGACGGAACTAGATTCTTATCAGCATTTTCTGTAATATCCAGCATCTCAAATATTTTCTGAACATAATCTAATTCTTCATTTTCTAATTCATCCAAATTAACTTCATCACTATCTTTAAATTGTTCTTTATCTTCAAAATATTCTTTAAAATATTCATTCGATAGATGTTCACTAATTTTCAAGCGAAAACATTCATTTTCTCTTTCAACAGTAGGGTATTTCATAAATTTCACAATGTTAAAAGTCACTTCTTGATCGTTAACTTTTCCAGTAACTAAAAATGGTCTCTCTAAAGTGATAGGTATTTCTTTATCGTCCTCTATATCTAAAATAATAAAATCCACATGAAAGATAAATTTATCAAATTTTACTAACACATCTTCTATAACTCCCTTAGAATATGTAACTAAACGATCTGCTAACTGAAGAGTTACAGAAGTAGGTGAGACTTCTCCTAATCCTAATCTTTTGAAAATTGATAAAGGGATAAGATTAATGCTGGCTCCCAAATCACATAAAGCTCTTCTATAAAATTTTTCACCGATAGCACACAGTATAGTGAAACTGCCTGGATCTTTTAATTTTTTAGGAACCTTTTTCTGAAGAATTGCACTACACTCTTCGCTAAGTGCAACAATTTCATTATCAGTGAACTTCCTTTTTTTTGTTCAGAATATCTTTCATAAATTTCACATAATTGGGCATTTGCTCTAAAGCTTCTATGAAGGGAATATTTACTGTTAACTTCATAAGAATTTCTAAAAACTTGGAAAATTGTTTATTCCATTTGTGTTGCTTCAATCTTTGAGGAAAAGCTGGTGGAGGTTTCTCCACAGTAATTTTTATTTGTGTAAGTGGACATTCTAAATTTGGGTACTCATGATCATATTCTTTGTCGGTATCCACTTTCTCTTTTTCAGTTTTCATTTCTTTCTGTTCTCTTGTTTCCAATTCTTTTCCACTTAGTAATTGTATAACTTTGATTTGTTCTTTTCCTTGATCTTTAGGATTTGGTTCCACAATACTAATAAAAGTTCCTAATGTTCGGTTACTAAGTGCTGTAGCGATATGCCCTAATTGATTTTCAATGATCTTAATAGCAATTCCTTGATTTTGTAATTGATTTCCTTGATTCTGCAATTGTTGACCCATGTTTAATATCAGCACTTCCATAGACAACTTCTTTTCCTTAATTTGAGTGTTACTATTAAATCCTGGAGGATAAGAAGGTCTATAATTAACATTTCCTTAGTTGGATGAATTTCCTAATGGGTTCACTGGGTTGTTCGCCCATTGTTGATTTGTAGTAGAATTGTTATTCCAATTGAAGTTTGGATGATTCTTGCAATCTGGGTTATAATAGTTCGAATAAGGGTTGTTGGGTCTATTAATAGCATTTAAAGGCTTATATGAATGTTGACATCCACAAATTTCCCAGATGAATTCTCTTCCATCATAGTAGGTGTTGGAGAATAATTCATTCCATAATGATCTAATTTTTTTGATATTGCAGCAATCTGCGAAGCTAACATTGATATTGCATCAGAATCATGGATACTAGCTACTCTTTTAGGATTTACCCTTTCAGAGGGCCATTGAAAATTGTTGGTAGCCATCTCTTCTATTAATGAACAAGCCTCATCAAAAGGTTTTTACATTAAAGAACCACCAGCCGCATCATCTATAATTGATCTAAGTGATCCCACTAATCCATTATAAAAAGTTTGAATTATCAACAAATATGGTAATGAATTATGAGGCATTTCCTAAGAAGATCTTTAAATCTCTCCCAAGCTTCATATATTGACTCTCCATCAATCTGACAGAATGATGTTATGCCATTTCTAAGTTTAGCTATTTGGGATGGAGGGAAATATTTGGATAGAAATTTCTGTGAAAATTCTCCCCAAGTTCTAATAGATCCTGGTGCTAATGAATTTAGGCACATCTTAGCCTTATCCCTAAGTGAAAAAGAAAAAATTCTAAGTCTAACAACATCGTTTGAAACTCTGTCATATTTAAAGGTAGCACATAGTTCTAAAAAACTTGCAAGGTGTAAAATAGGATCTTCATTTGGTGTACCTCCGAATTGATTGTTTTGTACCAATTGGATAATAGCAGGTTTAACCTCAAATGAATTAGCAGCTACATCAAGATTTTGGATTGATAAGTGAATTTCATCTGCTGTAGGATTTGCATAATCTTGTAGGGGTCTAGGTTGGTGTTCATTTTCTATTCCTTAATTGTTCATGTTGTTTTCCATTGTATCAGAATTTCTAGGTTCTCTTCTCAATCTTCTAATTTTTCTAACAATGCGTTCTAATTCCGAATCATAGGGTATAAGATTTTCAGGTCCAAATTTAAGCATGCAATTTGAAATCAGTACACAGTAAAATGGTTAACTAAATATGAAAATAAGTTGCAATTCAAGTAAAAACTTTCTAATAATCCTTATTTGTCCGTTACTCTAATTATGATTCTTGTTTACTCCCCAACAAAGGCGCAAAAAACTTGACATCAACTTTATATATGCTTAAAAATATAAGTATTTAATACTGATGCTAAAAGATTTAATTCCTCAGCAACTACACCAAAAACTTAATAACAGTTATAGATTCGATAAAGATGTATGTATCAAATATTCAATAATTGTAAAGTCACACTTATCAATGCAAGTACATGTATCGCTCAAGTAATATAGGGCTCTAATGGAGTCCTAGATATCGATCCCACAGGGAGTAATATTAGAACTACGAACTAAGATTTTAGAAAAGCAATACTTAATCGCAACAATGAAATTCAAATTGCTTATCTATCACTAATAGGCAATTGAAATAAATATGTAATTTTAATAACTCTTAAATAACTATTTATACTAATAAGGTTTTTAATGTGATATTCAATTTATAAGAAAGCATCCTTCTCATTGTCAAGAAATAATGGTGAATGGAAAAAGTGAATCAGTTCTAATTGTATTGTGCCAAGTAGGAGCATACCTATTCTTTATCCATTGGTCCAGGCATAAAGAACATTGACTAATCCTACGCTTGTTTACTAAATTTACGGCTAGGCTGGGAGGATACCGACTCTCACTTGAGAGCTCTCAGGTTCCCCTCGCTTGAGGGCTAACATCTACACTTCAGCTCCCAAACGATAGGACCGAATTGACAATTTTAGTCTTTCACTCTAAAATCTCCAATTCTATGCTCGATAATTTTTTTACCTTATTTATTTGCACCCAACTTCCAAGGGCTTTAACCTCCCTGAATCTTGGATGTAATCTTCACTGTAGTTGCAAAATTCAACATATTTTAATAGATCAATTGGCTAGATTGAAAATAAATAAGATCGAAGTGAAAAAATCATCACAACTTCTTTAACATTTTCATGGCTCCACTAATTCAAATCATCATTTCACAAATCTCAAGACAAGGAAAAAGATAGAGAAAACTACTCAGATCTCATGGGGAAGACACACCAAAACTCGGAATTCATATATAAAAGAAAAGCTATACAAACTACAATAAGTAAATAACACTTATTTCTAATTTCTCCCTAAGCAAACTCCTTAAAGTTCCTCTGAATCTCTTCTTTTCTTTACAACACACAGAATTCCTCTTCAAAGTGGCAAGGACGAAGAATTCTTTCACTTTCTCTCCACTCTTACAATCTCTCAAAGAATTCCTCACAAATTAGACTCTCTACACTTTCCCAACACTTAACTCCTACTTAACACCCTCCTATTTTCTGTCAAAAGATTCTTTTTAAAGTTGTGGATGAGTTTTCCTAAGATTTGCCTAAGCATCCCTCCAAAATTCATCCTCATCCAATGCATTGTTGGACATAACCGTCGAGCTCGCCATCGACGGCCTCGAGGGCACCGTCGGCGGGCCTTCTAAGTGAATTAAATATGGAGTCTCGGAAAAAGTCCGTCGTCGGCGCCGTTGGGCTCGCCATCGGCACCCTAGTTCAAATCTTTACATTTTGGTCCTTTTCGCTCCAAATTTGCTCCTTTTTGAATTTTTTTGCTCCAATGACCATAATTCATCATTCCTGTAACAAAACATAAAAAAAACCTTTCTTTAAATTGCAATATCATCAAAAATAGTGTAAAATAGGTATGAAAATCTCAACATATTTTTCTTTGATCAGAAAGGAAATCCTTGGGATAGTTCAAAATAAATTCAAAGGAAGGCTCCTAAACTTTCAGAGCGTCAACGTTCATTATGACAAATGGGGCTTTTTTAGCATGACTTCAAGCTCATCGAATCAAGTTCCAAACTTGATGGTGGGACCGACATTGCGAGCATTGCAGCTATGCAGGTTGTAGGAGAAAGTGATTGTTGGGAATGTCATTGCAGTAGCTTCAAAAAAAATATTATATAGTTAGTTATATGGCCAACACCTTGTAATTCTAGTGCAAACACTAAAAATTAACAAAGGCCGATCTGCAGACTAGGCAGGTCCTTATTTAATTCTAGTTTGTGAAGGTTTTATGGTTTAAAAAAAATAGTTTGAAAGTAGAAGGATTTATTTAATTAAATAAGAAAGTTTAAAGAGCAAGCACAGCATAACACAATTCGATTTAATTTGCAGAGTAGTAAACTAAACTCAAAAGGACACGAAAAGGAAAGTAAAGTTTAGGAATCGGTGCGGGACCAACTTCACAACGCATAATGCCCAGGCAAAACTAGTCTACCAATACACTTTTTGGGGGTCTGTCCCCACATAAGGGTAAAGGTCCTAATTAAATCTTGAACCTCTCTGTTCAAAAGTGATTGAATAGACGGTCTTAAGGTCCGAAACAGATGACCGTACTTACCCAAGAAAGAAAGGGTGAAACATGTCAATGGAAGAAGCGTAATTTGGTTCAAGAGGGACATGAACACATTCACGATGTATGAAGACAATATTCCCTGATTTAAATAGTGAGGGAAGCCATCCCTAGTGGAGTCGTAAGAAGTTGTCAGTGCTTAAAATTTTGATTGTCAGAATAAGAATACCGACGCCTGGTTTAATTTAATTTATATATTTATAATTAAAAAAAATAGTATTTTAAATTTTTAAAATACAAGATTGAGCAGATCTCATATCTTTAGTAGTTTAAATAAATGAGCCTAACACCACAAGTAATGCATCCATCTTTAAGAATATATGTACTATTTACTGGTTAGGCTCGATTAAATAAACTAAGGAATTTATGATATCTGATTAGCCTGCGAAACCTTTTATGCTTGCTGACAAGTTTCCCTATTTATCACAAAGAATTAAATAGGGTTTATATTAAGCTGGGTTATTGAAAAGTTTTCTAAAAAGGCAAGCTCTTATAGTTAATTACATCTCAGATAACCGAAGTCACCTAAGAAAACTCTTGATAAAAATTGAAGGATATTATCTTCAAGGAATTCAGAAGGGATGGGACATTTCAAAGAGATCGGACAAAAAAGGTGAGAAATGGGAATGACTCAAATTTGGAACATTCATTATAGAATCCAAAGGAAGAAGAACTAAGGGATGTCATGGATCATTAGGAGAACCTCGGTGGATTTTGAAGCTATCCTATGGTTTGGATATAATTTCTATGAAGAAATCATTTAAATATTTCATCTCGCCAATTTTATTAGTTAGGGCTTACATTCGTGTAAAATGATCACAAAAATAGGCTGGAAGATGCGAGAATTTAGATCGTGACGGACGACAACCTCAGAATCCTAAAATAGGTTAGCACTTATATTGTATATGAGAGCCATACAAAGGCCTAAAGATGAGTTGAGGATTTATGTCGCACTAGGTAGACAACCTTGAAATCATATGACTTTTTGTTTGATTCAAAGGAATGATTTAGCTGGTGTGAACATGTTTTGCTATTTAAGATGGCCATGCTACCCAATAGGTTAGCTTTGAGCTCCTCATCGTAGCGAGTTTAAGTTTTCTAATGTGTCAAGTCTTGATGTCAAATCAAGTGTTTCCTAAAGTTATGGTTATTTAAATATCGTGGGGGATGTTAAAATTAATTAGAGCAACACCGGTTAGGATCCCACATTTCTCTCATTTCGGTATCACTATTTTTTTTTAAATTTACTTATCTTAAACGAGTTATGAAACACATTTAATTTGGGGAGATATTTTTAGCAACCATGAGTTACCTCCTCTGAGGGATTCCCGTAAATTCAAAAGGAGTTTTAAGTTTAGTGAAATTTCAAAGGATTTGTGGTTACCTTTGAAACAATTTGTTTTAGGTTTTTGAAAATGATGAATCTTGACATTTTAATCATCTTGAGGTCGATGTACTCAATTAATCAGTTGATATTTTACTTAAAATTTATATAGGTGAATGCCCCTAATGCAATTTCCAGCATTAAAGATTTTTTGTACCCACCAATAAAGTTGGGCTGATAGTGTTTAGGGGTGTTAATCGTCAATCATGTTATCTTCTAAATCCCATCAAACTAGTTTTAAAATCAAGCCTAGATCACTACCGAGTTCTTAACAATTTCAATGGAGAAGAGATTAGCAAATGTTATAATTTTAATTGAGGTGATATGGATCTTGATTAAAAGATCATACCATCATTAATTGTGGACTTAATCATAATTGAAGCATCATCTCCCTAATTTAAGCCCATCACTTGGAAATCATTTGATTATGATTTACTTCCAAATCTTTAAAATTCAGCAAATTATAATTTTATTCTTATTATGGTAAGGTGGCAAGTTGGTTTCTAACTTATACCCATTATGTTTTAATAATCAAAACATATTCATTAATATCAAAATTACCCATTTTTTCCTTTGATTAATCCTAAATTTTGATTGAGGTACCAAAATCTATAATTACCACTTTACTTTTGGGGCTCTTCACCACATAACTCATTATGCACAATTCAAATGACTTTAGCAAATTTTGAGTACTCTATCCATACAGTAGTTAAAGTATCAGAGAAGAAAAATGTGGTTTTGAGATTTTAATTTAGAAAATAGGATATTTTCTTAAAATTTATTGGTTTAAATGATCAAAATGGAGTTTTTGTTTTATGAGAAAATATTAGAGGTTCTTTTAGGTCAGAGAAACACTAAGGCAAAATTTCATGATTTTTTAAATCAAATTTTAATTATTATATAATTATTTATTAATTTCAAAAGAATGTTTTAATTTCTCAGAAAATATAACTTAATTACAAAAAAATTTTTTATATTTTTATTATATCACTCTGAGTTCAAAGAACTTAGAGAAATAAATTTAATATTTTTATGATTTTTAATTTATTTATTACAACTATTTTAATGAAAAAGATTAAGAAAAGTTCATTTTTAAGCCTTTGGAATATTGTTTTTTTAACTAAGAAAAATTAGGGAAAATATTTTAATGAATCCCAAGTGATCAGGAAATCATTAGGCATATTTTGAAATATTTGTGCATTTTTTTATTTTTAATTTTTTTTATTCAAAATATAGCTCAAAAATCAAGTATTTTTTCAAAAATAACTTTTATTTTTCCTAAGTGCCTCTCATCACATATAACTTAGAAAACCATTTTTCACAATTTTCCTAAGTGTATTTAATTTACTATTATTATTTTTGTACAAAAATATATTTTTTCTTAACATTTCAACTTTAGTGTTTAAACTTAATCAAATAAATTTCAAATTTACACTATGGATTAACATGATTTTTATGCACAATGTGGAATTGATTTTGTTGATTATGGATTAATATATAATTTACATAAATTAATACAAGATATACAACCTCAATCAAATACAAAATTGTACAAAACTATTCAAACCATCATGTTTTTTTACCTAAGCTTTCATGACCACAGGAAACCTACTAAAATTTATCCCATAAATTTTCAAGTGATATTTCAATTTATGTAATAAATTTAAGTCAAAATAGCCATCTTAGCTTGAAAATTAAGGTTAGGATCAAAGAGGTGACCTCTGACTTTGAAAAAATCAGAGAACATAGCCTTTGTCATGAGGAACAAACCTTAAAAATTTCAAGCTATGGTGAGCAATGCTTACTCATAATTAATTGAAATACCACACAGAGTATTTAATTAATTAAAAATCAAAATGTAAGCAAATAATTTTAATTTTTAGTCCGCATTATTTTCCTCTATTTACTGAGCAAGATTGTATTTTAATTTATTTTTATGATTTTTTTATTCAAATTTATGGATTCTCAAATATCTAATATTTAAATAAATCAAATGAATCCGGATTTTCCTACTTTAACTAGTCAGCGCCACCTCATCCTACAAAACATTGAGCTTTACACGCAGCTCATTGCTATTCAATGCCACTAGCCACCTAAGCACCACGCATCTCGCAGTTCGCGTATCATCTCCTAGTCCGACTCCATCACGATCGTTCATGGAATAAGCACGCAATCGAACGACATCCATTCATTGTCCTCACATGACCTAACTCGTAAGCCGTCCACATTAAAACCATAAGATCTCGAGCTAGACTCAACCAAATCACTTTGAGTTTGTTCCTACACCTTCATCTACTCAAGACAAACATGTCGACATGACTTAGAAGATATGAAATGCAGTAAACACGTATGGAGAATCAAATAAAGCTTACTTTAGGGTGGGTTAAGGTTCAATACCTTTGTCTAAGATAGGATACCTCAATCAGAGTTTTGTATTAGCTTTGAATGAGTCCAATGAACCTTCAGATGAAGTCCTGGGTTATGGTGAATTATCTAGGTATGATTTCAACCAGGGCCGATTTCAGGTGTTGATCAAAGTATATACTAGGGTGGTCTGGTGATGGGGATTTTGTGGGGAATCAAATTTTTTCACTCAGGGGATGGTGCGTGCACAATTAATTGAAGTTGGGTGGAGTGTGGAGCTGTGGGGAATCTATCCTGGTTTTCTCTGAATTTTAAACTCAAAATTGAGCTCTCACAAACCAATCCAGAGGGGGAAATTTATAGGCTTAAGCTTAGGATTTCCTGAAGAGTGTCTGGAAGCAATTGGGCAGAGTCTCCCCAAGGAAATTGGCTTGCTCTCTCTTTTAGCCATGGAAGAGGGGTTTAAATAGAATGGCTTAGGGTGGCTAACAGGGCTTCAATTTAGGTGCAATATGGAGCTGAGGTGGAGGGTTGTAAATTGCTAAATTCCAATCAGGGTTGGAAACATTGGATAGGCAGAAATGGGTTTTAATTCAAGGGGGGTTGCTCTCTATATTTTAGGGTTTTGTCACCACTAGGCCAGCCAATCAAGGCAGAGGAGGTGGTTAGGCATCCAGGTAAGCCAGGGGGAGGGTTAATTATGATTAAATCTTAATGGTACAAAATACTGGCAAGTATATTTAGGTTTAGGCCCCAAAAAGCATAAGATCCCTTAAATCAAAAGGGGAATGGTCCATGGCTCTAGCCTGGTTACTTGGGTCCAAAAAGTTGCTGTAGAGGCATTACTTTGATCAATTTCGCATGGCTTGGTCAATTTTGGTGCATGGGTTCAATTTTAGACAAATTAGCTTGAAGTTGAGTTTGGGTTGTACTAGCAATAAAATTGGACTCAATTGACTAAGAAAATTGGTGTAGATGATTGTAATAAAGGGTTTAGAAAAATTTTGGAGTGATTTTAAATTAATTTGGAGGATCAATTTGAAAGAATTTGAGCATTTAGGCAATTTTGGGGGTGTTGGGTTGGACTTGGGTTTGAGTTGGGCTAGAGTTTGGATAGGGCACAATTTATGGTTCAAATTTGTCCTCAAGATTTTCATGAAGAGTTTTAGATATTATTTGGGTAGAAAGTTTGGAGTTTTGGGGTTCAATTTGGTTGAATTTGGGGACATGGTCAATTTTGGACAAAATTAGGGGTTTTGGTTCAAGTTTATTTTGTGTGAAATTGAGGGTTGATCAAGTGAAATTGATGGTTCAATTTGATGTTTGCAAATGTTTTAGAGAGTTTATGATTCAAAATTAGGGCAATTGGATAGGTTTGGGGGTTCAACCGGGTGAGATTTTAATTTTGGGTTAAATTGGGGCTTTTTGATTAGGGTTGAAATTGGATTCCATTGTGGGTCAATTGGGCTTAGATTTGGTTTCCATAAAGCTTGGGAATGATTAATTTGTGTTTAGAGTTGAAATTTGAAGAAGTTGGGATCAAATTGGTGGACATTGGGGATGAATTGATTGGGCCTTTAAAGGTAATTTGCGGCTTTTGGTCAAAATAGTTCAAATTGGTCAAATTTAGGTCAATGGAGTATTTCAAGCTGATTTGGGAGACATTTGAAGTGATTTTGAAGGTTTTGGGACAATTTGGGTCATCAAGGGTATTTTGGTAATTTTGGTCAAATGAGGGGTATTTTGGTAATTTTGGAAATTTTTGTGGTGTTTTTTGTAATTTAGGTAGTCTGAAATGGTTTACATGATTTTTGGGAAAATTCGGGTAATTTTGGCCAATTTTGGAGTTTCATGGGTCTTTTGATAAATTGGGTAGATTTGGGGCAAAAGGCGAAGTTTGGTATTTTGGTAAAATTGGGGTGTCAATCACCTTACTTGAGCCATGGACCAATAGAATTCCATAACTTGGGTACTCCATGCACTAATCTTAGCTAAATCCTAGCCTAGGGTAAAGGGCTCTAGGGGACCATCTTCTTTAGGGATGAAAATCAGGTAGGCTTGGGCTTAAGGCAGTGAATGCAAGTGTAATGTGCAAGTGTATGTGTGAGAGAAACCAAAACCACACCACCAAGGGTTGACCCTAGGGCAAAGAAATCCTATGGGAACTCTCCTTTAGCTACCCCATATTGACCCCACCTACTAAGTTCTAGAGGTTAGGACCAATATGTGGAACTTCAAGTTGAGCAAAAAAGAGTTTAGAATTTCTAATGGTGAGGGTTCCTCTTAAGTCCTCTAAGTATAGTCAAGAGGAATGTCCTATGGCTAGACCCTAGGCTACTAAAGAGAAAAACTAGGCCTCAACCAAAAGTGAGGTCAACAGTATCTTTAATATGACAAACTATAATTATTCTTGAAGTAAGTAGGAAATCAGAATTCCTAGACTAGACTACTAAATATTTTTACATTCTAGTTTTAACTTATGTTATTAAAAATCTTTCCAAAGTTTCAATACTACATTTATAAAAAAAACACTATAGAAATCTTCAAGTAAAACTCATTTCCATATGTTATACGTTTTATATATAGAGAGAAATGTTACTGGAGAACATGTAAGATATAAGTTTGGTGGAATTGATCCACCTTAAAATTACTTATTTTTATGCATATTTTCTGCTCAATTTTTTAGGATATTATACTTTAACGAAATGTATTTTTATGTTTTTGGTTGCAGGTGCAAGAAAAAGAGTTTAAGAGTAACAAGGAGCAAAAATACATCAAAAAGGAGCAAAATGAGCCAAACTAAAGAAGAATGCAAATCAATTGAAGTGGCACCTAGGTGCTAGATGTAGAACGTAGCTGGTGCCTAGGCATGATGGTTTGGTGCCTAGGTGTCGCATTTATTTTTTAGAAAATTCATTGAATGAGGACAAAGTCTGAAGAGATGTTTGAAGCAACTCTTAGTCATTTTCAAAGCTCTACAACTAGGGATTATTTCAAAGCAAATATGGGGGTCGGTTATATAGAGTCACATAGTTTGTGAGAGTGTTAAGTGTGTGAGAAGTTTTCTTTGTGAGTCTTTGCTATTTCTGGAGTTTATGAGTCTTGCAAGTGCCGTTAAAGTTAGAGATATCAGAGAACGTCAAAGGAGTGCTTGGGGGCACATTCAAGATAAGTATTTGTATCTTTGTTTTTGTGTTTTGTATTATGGACTTGATTTTTATAAAATATGTTTTGTTTTATTATCCCCATAATATTTGAGTAGTTTTCTCTCTTTCTCTTTGCAATATGAAGTAATTAAGTGATTTTGATTTTGTTTAGAGCTTCTTTTATTCCTAAAACTTTGATGATATTTTTTACTGAATCTTCATTTAGTTTACAAATTGGTCATTTCTATTGTTAAAATTTGTTGAGGAAAGTTATAGAACCAAGAGGGCTAAGATTTCTTAGCTTGTAAGTATCACATTTTACTTTGGAAAGAGCAGTGGCGATTGTCCGAAGGGGGGTGCAAATAGATAGGAAAATAAGATTTGATGGGCGTATAATATTTATTTCTAGAGTGACAGGCTGGATTCTTTTATCAATTTGGTCTAGAGTGGTAGGTCCTATAGAGAGGGCAGAGTGGGTAATCTATGAGTGAGAGACAAAAATCTAACAAACACTACTATACATGCCGACACCAACTTTAGATTAGTCAATGTTCTTTTCATAATCAAAATATGTAAAGAATATGTATGCTCCTATCTATCACAATACAATAGTAAATTTCTAAACATTCGAAATCCTATACTGATCATGAATTATTGGCAAGGAGAAAGTCTCTTTATATGTATTTTCTAAAATCATTCCATTTAGTATTACTTACATTTTTGTAGGAATTAGTAAACTTAATTTTCATCATTAGATATTTGTTGTAACCTTAAGTAAAGTTCTCGTAAACTTAAAATTATTGTATTCCATTTCATTTCTTTTCAATTTATTTTTTTCTTGTGGGATCGATACTGAGAGTTTTAAAGAAAACTCTATATTACTTGAAACAATACATATACTTGCGTAAAAAACCTAGTGAGAAAACTATTTCTTTAAATTTTATCATATTACATTTTGTTTTCACGAGCTGCTAAATATAATTTGGGTCAATTTTTTGGCATATTAAGGAACATAAATAACTGCGTAACTGTGAGTCGGATCAGAAGATACCAAAGTAATTGTCAGACATCAAAAGTTGCTCTAACTACAGACATGGAATCAGATACACAATAAACAAAATTTAAAATCAATACCACAGGTTGTCTTAACAAGGTGATAGAAATTGACCAACTCAAGAATATCAATGAGGTTCAATGACTAAAGCACACTAACCCTATATATGATACTATCTCCAAAGATTTTGAAAAGATAAATTCTTAAGGGTAGTCATCATAGTATTCAATAACGTTTGGTAAAAATATAGTACACCAACCATAGGGTGTTTAGCCGAAAGGATAAAACGAAAACATATCCATCGGGAGGGAGATATTGCACTCATCCAAAATGAGCGAGATGAGTATATCCATTACACTCAATCGTGACGGATGGGACATGCTCGATTCAAACACTGTATGATGTGGGTAACTGAATAAATTGCTAGGAATAAGAGTGTAGATTTGTTACATACGAAGGGTATCAATCAAGCTTGACCTCAATCAATCGTGATACCAAAGAAGGTCAAAAAGGAGTGCACCAACCATAAGGTGTTCGACACAATGCCAAACCCGAACATGTTCCTCAGGAGGGAACCTACCATACTAATCTATGATGACCGAGAAAATGATATTAAGACCCACACATAGTAGGTAGCCAATGAACATTCTAGGAAAGTGCATGGTATTCCTGCACATGAAAGGTATAGATTCAACTTGACCTTAGTTAATGCAGACATTACAAAGCTTATCCAAGAAAGATGTGATAACCATAAAATGATTAGCCTTAAAGGTGAACTGAAGTCCGTAAAAAAAGGGTATGCTTAGGATGGGTTGATAAAACATATCTACCACATCTATTTATTTAATGAGTGGGATAAGCTAAATCGAGACTGCTCAAAGCGTGAAATCGGAAAAAAAAAGATAAAAGATGTATCTGGCTTCTCTTATACTTATTATTGATTGCATGAGTTATAGCCCACCTTTATGACACACAAATTGCTTGAATAGCAATTCAATAATCAATTTTAAGAGGTGCATAACCAGTCTTATATAAATATTTGTTATCTTGAACTAGGTAAAAAGATCCTTTAATAAACAGAAGGGAATCGTCACAAATACCTCAAACAAATGCTATATCAAAAGATATATACTTTATTACTCCAAAATTAAATTACGATATACATAGACCTTTGAAAAATTAAATTGTGATGGTTTTGGGGTCCAAGCATCATATTACACAGTAAGGTGGTGCCTCCATTCCTAGCTCTCAAGAAAATACCATTTTTAAGCTATTTTGGGTGCCTAAGCACCTAGATGCCAAGAACTGGCACCAGACTTTTGGTTTTAAACATCCAAGAAGGCATTTGGGTGCCTAGGCGCTCATGGCTGGCTCATAGATGCCAGTTAACTACAAAACCCTGATTTACATTAAGATAGCCCATCATAGATTTATTTTGATTTATAAGCTACAAAAGACACCATAAAAGTGAAATGTAGATCCATAACTTTGAAATCAAGAATTTTGATAGGCCATTCAATGGGGAAATTGTTGCCAATGGTCATTCCTAGCTAAGAGGCGTGGAAGGCGTCCCGAACTCTAATTTCCCTATAGCACGGATAAGAGGACTCCAAGACTTCCCTTGGTCACGGGAGGCTCCAAAAAGGATGTACGGTAGCTTCTAAGCCCCAAAATGGTCATCAAGTACGTCATGTGATTTGAATGTGCAAGTTCGATGGCAGGTTCTCCTAGGTCAGGTTGAATCATTGCCAACCCTAGCTCTTTTCTTTGAACAAGTGCTAGAGAGTTTTGGATGGGTGCTTGAGCTAAGGGATGCTACAGATGAACTTAAAACATATCTCGAGTTATTCAGGTGGATACCCTACACTCGTGACATCAAAAAGTGATGCCAACACTCACAACTCAATAAAGTCATTGCAAGCTTTTTAGGGTTTTGAGTTGATGGAATTTCACAAGTCAACTTTGCTCACATAAACTCTTAGCCAACTTTCATTTGTTTTTTTATCAACAACTTCTTGAGAAGAGGGCTTTCATTTGTAACTTGTTTATATTTTTCTTGAAAATATTTTTATCTCACGGATTTCTTTTATTCTATCATATATTAATAGTGAAAAAAGTTGATCATTTCCAAAGGTTATAACGAAGTTGCGACAAGTGATTTAACCAAAAATTATAATGAGTGTGTAAATTGCTCCTTTTATTTCTTTCACTTAATTTTTAATTAAAAACTGAAACAATTTAAATTAATCGAATCAACCAAAATAAAAAATTTCGATCAATTTTTTAAAAATCTTAATAATAGTCTATTCAAATCCATCGAAATGTATAAACTTCGGTAGAGATGAAAACCTACAAAATAACATTTTCTTAAAAACACAGAACCTATACAGTGACATCATGCGGCTAAAATAAAAAAGTCGGGACTATGACTTAGTTATTTGTCACTAAATTATTCTTCCGATTATATTATTTATACATTGAAGTCGAAAAAAATACTCCTTAATCTTATTTGACTCGAAAGATGCTTTATATATCAATTATATCTGGCTTATATATATTTAAATGAGTTTGCGTCATCAATATATCTACTCTTACTGATCATCGTGACATGTTATTTTTTTAATTAGCACTTAGTACCTAAAAGTTCAAATTAAAATGGGTGTTGAAATTTTATTATTTTTCAACTTCATTTTTAAATTTGGTTAACAATTATATCATGTTTGGTTCATTAATTACTTTTTCAAAAATTAATATTATAAACAAATTGCATATCGAACAGTAATATATATGTAATCAACTTAATTATTGATTAAAAAATGGATTTATCTTGGTTACATTTTAACTTTATGGAGACTTTAGGATGTTTGTACGTGCTCAATGATTATTAATAACCAACAAGAAAGTAAAACAAAAAATTGATACGGAACTTTATTTTATTTTATTTTGTCTTTTTTTTGGCATTAGTCATCTCGTGACGCAATAATTTTTATGTTATTCTAACAATCTTGGCGTCGAAAGAAAGAATATATTTATAAAATGTGATGCACCAAATATATATCACCAATAATTTAAAATTAAATCATTTTAAATTTGTCTTAAAATGTCATTAAATATTATTTTTAAAGCATTCTAAAACAAGTTGGATAAAATAACTGAAACTCTTTAGTCACACTTTCCATCTTTTTTTGCTTATTATTTGAGAAAATTTGATTATCGTAATGAGACAAAAAAATTAATTCGTCACCATTTAAAATTAATTTACCGGTATTAGTCATACAAGAAATACTTATATTTTCAATAAATATTCGACTAAAAAAGTTAAAATAGTGGTCAAATAAATATCTTAAATCTCAGTATTTTTCATGAGAAAAAAAAAAGTATTGCAGAAGTTGATGCTGAGTTACATTTATTAGTATAAATATTATTAGGTACTTGGGTGAGAGAGATTTGAAAAGGGAGAAATAAAGAACATGTCGATTCCATAAGTCGCTCGATCTAAAAAAGTTTGATAGAAATTTATTTTGGAGAAAGAAAATTTCCAAGATATTCTTTAAAACAAAATACTCTTAAATTATGAGACATCAACTTATCTTTTTCCATGACTAATTTTTTAAGGGTGAATTTTTCTACTCAAGGTAAAACTATGTTTTAAATTCTTATATATATATATATATATATATATATATATATATATATATATCGATATCTATCCATGATATATTGGGGTTGGTTTTCGGAAATACATAGCTTAGGTTGTCAATGTTAATTTATTTTGATGACAATGTCGTATGAATTTCATGACATTAAGAGCCCATTTAATGTGCCATGATCTACGACGGGGCCAAGTGAATTATGTTTTGGTCATTAAGCACTACTTGCATCATATATAACATTCATGAAATATGATTTTTATGTTCCACATGCTTGACTAAATGGGATAATTCTATGAATACAGATGATTGCCTTCAGGTATAAAATGTGGAAGTACCGTTATTTTTAAGATCCTGAGTAAGGACTCCAAAGCACAAGGCTTGCATGATACATTTGAATAAATTTAATTTAAATTTCTTTTAACCATTCTTAACAGCTAACATATTACGAGTATTCGTATGCCTGTGAAGTGAATTCTCATAAACATTGATCATTTTGAAGCGTAAACTTATTGAACTATAATGAAATCCAAGATTTAGCTCCTAAGGATTTGTAGTGTGATTTTTGCGCCCTTCAGAATATTTAATGCCCGATACTTGAATAAACTAATCAAGGGCAACAATTAGGAAATAATTTTTTTGTAATAGCATTGTCTACTACATATATATTATGGGCCAGTACCTCATAACTTTATAGATAGGCATCGGTTAGGCGCTAACGTGGTTTGCTATAAAATAAAATTGAACATGGTTAAGAATATACAAAGAATAAAGACATTTTATCTATTTTTATTTTAACCCGAGGAAATGTGCATTGAAGAGGAAAGAGGCAAAACTATACCTTAAGAAGTGAAAATCATGATCATCATATGTGAACATTTTTGCCCACTCATTAACCCTTCTCAACATCCAAATCACTCTTAAGAAAAAAAAGGAAGAAATGCTTTATAAATCACACCTGGAAGGATTGCCACACAATTAAGTTCTTTTGTACTTATCATTATAGGAACCTTAGGAGATATGAGAATAAGAGGGATCTTTTTTAATTCAAACCCAAATTGAGACTACATTATGTAAGATCATTTGTGTAGGGAGTATAATATTGTACACGAAGAAATTCGAAAGGGCTAAGCTGAGTACCAGTGAGATGGGAGGATATGAATTTTAATTATCTATAATAAGAGTTAGGCAAAGTAGGAGTTGCTGCAAATGAAACTATTAAAAGGAGTATTAGATCCACTATTTTGGGATTAAGCTCCTTAATAGTTCACCTTTAAGGACTTATATTTCTTCTATCAAGATTAAATATGATTTTCTATTTGGAGGATTGATTTTTGTTTCATCAATGAGTATCCAAGGCATATAGCTTTTGGCACTTAGATTCTACATGCTCCTCAGAAGTTCTTTATCTTTCATCTTACATAAGGGTTGAAAATTTATTCTTCTTGCTTTTATGTAACCTTCAACCCTTGAAAGGTCATATCTCTGTTAAACTTTTAATTGTGATGTCATACTTTTGATACTATTAAAGGCATTCCATTTTGTATGTCTAATATATATTTTGTAATGTGTGATGGAAACATCATTGAATTAGTTTGAAGATTTAAGTATCCCAAAAAATCTATCCAATTTAACTGTTATTAATGGATAAATGAATATGATCGAGCTAAATTACTCTTATATATTTTTTTTTTGAAGAGAAATTTATAGGTCAGAATGTTGGTTAATATGTTTTTTGGGAGCCTAGAATTTTCTCCATAGTTTGCTCCTTAAAGTCCTAAAAGAGGCATCACTAAGGTGTTCTTAGGAGCTCAAGTTGGATTTTCATTTAACTTGGTGTAGTTTGATAAATTTTACACTTAAAATTTATGATGTGTAGAGCCTCGTAGCTTTACTTTGTTGGTAGTTCTTTTTTTTTTTTTTTACTTTTTTAAATACTCAAGTATTATTTAAGGATAACACATCTGATTATACAACAAAAATTACCTTGGTTATGTACTTGATTATATTGATTGGTCAAGTGATATAGTACTACTTTTTTATTTTGATTGAAGCAAGCAATCCAAAGACGATGTGTATGTAATGTGAGGAGGGTTAAACAAAAAGAAAAACACAACATGCAATGCATAATTAAGTTAAAAAGTTCAATTTTGATAAGTAAAATAAGTCACATGACTATAATTTTCATTTTTAGAGGTTATCCAACATCCATTTTATGATAATACATGCATGGATTATTAGAGATATCTAATCACTCAAATTTCAAATCTGAGTAAAAGAATTCAAATTTATATTATTTGCATAATTGTTGAAGAAATATGGCATCAATTTTGAAATAACATACAAATAGATTCCCTCATATATCAAATAACTCAAATCAAAAAGGAATTTGAAATCTGATAGCTAAAAGGATAATGTCATCCAATTTTTGGAGTCATTTTTGTCTTCTCTTGAGACTACTTTTTTTTGGGTTTTTATTGGACATGCACAAGCATAGCCGATTGCAACCTCGATGGTAGTGTCACAATCTTGCCCACAACAAAAATTGTAGCGCAAACTAACCATTATTGTTTATGGTTCCACGGTGCCTGAAGTAGAATTTGTGATGCTCATTGAACACAATTTAATGTTGGTATCGAAGCCTTAGCTTTTTTGGCTACGAGGTGCCCCCACAGTTATGGCAGTGCTGTGATGCCTTACGTGAAAATATTGATGTCCTTATCCACATGAGTTATTATTCGAGTATAAAGCAACAATGTTGTGCCATCCGATTATCTATAAAAAAATGATAGAGATGATAGTTTCTATATGTCTTATTTTTTATGGTGAAACCATGCTCGCCTTTTCCTAATCCTTAAAGATCTTCTCCCTTTCTCTTCTAAGCATGTCTCCAACAAAACGAAAGAGACCACCCTAACTAGTAGAGGAAGATCATGATGCAACTCAATTTGTCAGCCATTAAGCTATGCATAGGTACAATGATTTCTAGGATTACCAGAATATTAAGGGTTGAATTGCTATCACCCTCATGAGAGGCTGATCCCAGAAAATATAGTTGTGTTAAATTTATAAAGTTGACTCCGCTTTACAAATGTGCTAAAAATTTGATGTGATATTTTATGAATAATAACGTTAAGCACATAATGTTGGGATTCTACATAAGTACATGTATTATTATCAAGTAATGTAAGACTTTTTATTTAAGTCCAAAATATTGATTCCACAAGGAAGGTTTAGATTTAAAATGATAAATTAACTAGAAAATTCATAAAAAATAAAACAAAATTACTGTCACTAATTTTGAATGTTTGAGATACTATCAGAACAAAATTATTAATTACTAGAAAAATTTAAATGCAAAGTTTAAAACAATAACTACTAAACTACGTTTATGTGATGAAGTTTTCTAATATAAAAAATTATCCTTCCCACTACAATGAGTTTTTTGTGAGATAAGATGAAATAAATGGTTTACATATGTGTTGTGCCAAATAGGAGTAATTTTAATTCTTTACCCTGATTCAGTGTTATAGAAAATCATTGGCTAATCTCAAGTTTAGTCCTTAAATCCGTGGCTAGGCTAGGGGGATACTGGGTCCCACTCCAGAGCTCTCACTTCCCTTCCCAGGAAGGTTAACTCTTGCTTTAGTTCTTAAACACTAAGTTCGAATTGGGGATTTTAGTCTGTCATCCTAAAATCTCTAATTCTACACCCAACAATGTATATTTCCTTATTTATTTGCACTTATTTCAATGAACAAAATACTCTTTCATAGAATTGAATGCGATTCTCACTCTGTTGTAGAACTCATATTCCACTTTTTGGATCATATATTTTACAACTTATTTTAACAATTCAATTGACCAGATCAAAAGGTAAATTAAGAACGGAGTTGAAAAACCATCACAATTTATTTAATATTTTAATATTGGCACATCCAAATTATCTCTTCATTTCATCATATCTCAGAGTAGGGAGAAAGATAAAATAAACTACTCAAACTTTATGAAAAATATACAACAAAACACAAATTTCATATATAAAAGAAAGTTCATACAACAATAATAAACAAACAAGACTTATCTGAAACTTTTTCTCAATGCAAATCTCTTGTAGTCTCTCTTAGAAAATGTAGGAAGAAGAAATCTCTCACTTATCTCCCTCTCCAACACTTGTTAGAGAAGAATTCACACTTAAAATCACCACAAAAACTCAAAACTATAAAGGAAATAAATGACTAATGGTGTGGAATGGCATGGAAGAAAGTGGAAAGTGGTTGAAGGGTGCGAAGAGGCATGACGGGGGGCAAAGAAGACTTCTTTTCAGATCAATTTCGGCTCTAAATAGAGTCTAGGGTCGGTTTTCAAATAGGTGCAGCCAAAGACTCTTCAAAAGGCATCCAAATTCATTGAATCTTCTAGAAATAGGGTTTGCACCAACACCGATATTGTCCATTTAATTTAGATAGCGCATCAAAGAAAACCATCGGTGCCCAGTCTAGCGCCATCGGTGTTGAACAATTCTTCAAAAACTCAATTTTAACTCCAAATTCTATCCTTTTTTGCTTCCTTTTTTCTCCAAGTCATAAAAATCAATAACCTGCAATAAAACCTAAAAAATACTTTCCTTTAAAGTGCAATATTACAAAAAATTAGTATAAAATATTAGTCAAAAAATGCATATATTTTTGGTTTATTAGAGGATGAGTGGATTTTGTGTGAGATCTTGCTTACACAGCCATCACTATCATCCGAGAAATCATAGTAAGCGCATGGGAATCCATAAATTACAAATTGTGTAATCTGCAAATGAGTGTGGTGACCCAAGAGCACACCACACTGAACCATGTCATCTTGAAGGAATACATGATTGACATTGGTTGTGACAACCACCTATCCATACTCCATTTTCTCAGGGGGAGCGCTACGATCATCATTGGCCACCCTTCCCTGTTCTTTGCTTCATACATCTAGATAAGGTATAGTTCAAACCTCGAGAAAAGAAAGTGGGCCAATAAAGCCCATCATGGGAGCTATTTTCCAAGCCTATCATGTTAAAGTCCTGAGAAATGTAAAAGCCATTTGGGCTCCTACTCCACCTCCTTAAGTCTACTCTGCTAAGGAGTAAATCTAAAATCTATAGGTTGGTGTGGCATTGGTCGACCAACAGATCAACCTCTACATTCACCGGTTAGGCTACATGTAACAAAACCAGAGCAACCAGTTTACTTGTCTAGGTTGTCTTATGAGCAACACTAGGAGTGACTGCATTCCTTCGTCTAAGTTCACCTGCTTCTAGAAAGTCAGTCCTAGGGTTACGAGCCATGATAATGATAGAGATGGTGGTGCAGTGATGAGTACATGGTCGCTGAGATGTATTCATTCCCTTTAGTGTTCCTATATATAGAGAGAGAAAGAGAGAGAGAGAGAGAGAAGAAGGACTTTTTGGTTTCTCACCATGCTCTTATGATGTTTAGTTCAATGGGCATTTATTATTTTTCTTTCATCGGGTATGAGTGTTCTCTCATGTGAGGACAAGTTCTATGATGGTTTTTGCATATGTGGAAATTGTATGTATTTATATGGTATTTACCTTACATCATGACTTATGGTATTAATTATGGTTGCCCCATTTTGTTTCTCCCCTAATAAGGAAGGTGGAGGAATTTTAATAATATCCTTAATATTTTTAATCATTACACATTTTCTATATTTGTTTTTTTTTTGACCTCATGATTTTTTCTATCTCTCTATTTAGGTGCCTCTGACAACATTTGGAGTGCTAAAAAACCAATGTGTCACTAATTTTTTGCTTTAAAATAGCCTTAGTGACTTCATCAAGATCCTAAGGGAAGACCCTTTGCTTCTGCATTTACCTGTCCTATAGTTAGACTTCTGCATAGGTAACACATCTTAAATCAATATTTAAAATTGTGGTTTGGGTGTAGTTAGACAATTTTGTACACAACCATGATTTATTAGCTTATACTAATTATTATGCACTTTATTTGTCTGTAGCATACATTATTGGGTCTCACACTTGTACACTAGTATGTTAGGGAAAATTTTAACTTAAATTAGAATGCATCCAACATGGAGGAGCTTATTGATAATCTAAGCAAATATATTTTTTGTATGTTTTGCTTAGCCCTCTTTCCGATGGATACAAAACCTTACATGTTGAATGAGAAAGCCTGTAACAACTTCTTTTTTTTTTGTTTAAGACTTTCTTAGATTTCCTTTATTTACTCTTTAGTTCCCTTTATGAGAGTCTATATTCGAAATAAGAAATGAGTAAGACTCCTAGAGCTTAGAAAAGGTAACATAAGGAGGGGACGAAGAGTTATTTGCTTGTGACTCAGACTTTTTGTCTTAACTTGTATATTTTTTTTTTGTGGTCCTAGGATCAAGTATGTATATGCAAAGCCCTCTCACCATTTTTGTTCTCGACATCGTAGTCACGCAAATGACACCCAACCTCTTACTTTTTTAAATTGAGTGTTTCTTTTATATCATTTTTTTTGTGTTCAATAATTTTAATCTAGATTATTTGTCCCATTAAGATCACTATTAGCGTCATTAAATTTTTTTTTCTTATAAAATCTAATCATAAAAAAATTATATTTGTAAAATTTAAGACTAAAATATTCAATACTTTTTAAATTTGTTATTCTATTTTTGTGCATTTCATTCCAACATGACTTTTATGCCAGTTTTAAAATAATAAAAAAATGCTTGAATATATCTTTCATTCATACTAATAAGTCCTCCACAATGAAAATATCTTAGATCACTACATACATGTTATGTGACCTAAGAAAAATGCTCTTGATTTCTAATATTGTTTACCTAGCTTATGTTTTAAATAATTAGGTGGTTGTCTAGTGTAGTATGGGGTGTTGGAGGCTCTCTTGATCCATAAGGGATTGTAAGCCATTTGTCGGGTAGCTCAAGTTTGCAGTCGATTGTTGTTCGCCTACATTCTTCTATTGAAATTATATCCATGCATTAGTATACATAATCTATATCCCACATGTTTGGTCTAGTTATAGTATTAGAAAATTAAACCCCAAATTACCCAAAACTACCCCAAAATGCCAAATTACCTAAATACTCCCAAAATAGTCAAAATTACAATAAAAACCCTTGGCCCCATAAACTTTTCCAAAACCTCCAAAATCACTCCAAAAATCTCTAAAACCCATTTGGAATTCTGAATTGGACCCAATTTGACTAATATGATCATTTTGACCAAAACCCCGAATTGCCTTTAAAGGCCTAATTTCCCTAAATTTACCTCAAATGTCCATCAATTTGGTCCCAATCTCCCTCGATATCAATCCTAAACTCAAATTTATCTTCCATATGAAAAATTTAAACTAAATACAAGCTCAATTGGCCGATGCTTTGAGCCCAATTTGATCTAGGTCAAACCCCCAATTTTGACTACATAACTTAATCTCACCAAATTGAACCCCATAGACTACTAAATTTGCTACAATTTGTGTTTAAAACTCTTCATAGAAATCATACACATCAAACCTGACCTTCAATTGGCCTTGGTGAAGCCTCAATTTCAATTAACTTTGACCAAAGTACAAAAAACCCCAAATTTGCCCCAAATTGGCTATATTCCAAATTCCAAAAAATTGATTACCCTAACCCCAATATTGGCACCCAATTTATGTTGAAAATTCTTCATGACATTCATATTGACCTTTTTAAAAAATAAATCTAGACTTAGCCTAACCTTAGCCCAATCTAGACCCATGTCTAGCCCAACATGCCCAAAGTGACAAAAATTCAGAAATCCTTCAAATTGAACCCCCAATTGAACTCAAAATAACTTCTATACTTCACCCAAAATCTTCATCACAATGATCTACACAATTTTGATCAATCATATGGGCTAATTAACATGGCTAACCTAACCGAAACTCAACATCTAGCCATTTTGACCCATATGAACCAATGCACCAAAATTGACCTAACCACCCTAAAGTCACCAAATTTATGACTCCATAGCCACTAAGCTCCTCGTAAGGACAAGGCTAGACCCCTTTGGACCAGCCATGATATTTATGGATGAAGGGATCGATATTTGGTTTTTAAAGATGACCCTATATTACTTGAAGCAATACGTGCATATGCGTAGAACCCATAGTGTGTGAACTAAATTATCTAATTTATATAAATTTAAATTTTGCATAATAATTACTTAAAATAAATTGTGTCAAGTTTTTTACCATATTTTTGAAAGCTAAATTACTCTGTAACTTTGGGTCCAGTCAAGTTCTCGACGTCGACTCAGGGGAGTTAAATTGATATAAAACACACAGAAAAATAGCACACACTAGGGGCGCATCAAGTTTTTAGCATCGTTGCTGGGGAACCTTTGGTAAGAATATTAGCAGAATTTTAATTAAACTTGTAAGACTTAGATTTGGAATTTAAAATATTTTTATCTAGTGTGTTTAGTTATTGTATGTTTATTTTAAAGAAAATTAAAAATACCAAAAATATTTTGATATCTATCCTCTTAATTATGTTTTAAAATTTGTATGCATAGTTCAGGAGCTACAGACCATGGGTTTTATGACTCTGATTTAGAGAGAACTTTTAGGAGGATGATGAATCAGAAAAGACTCCATGAATTTAATCTAAAAGTGGTGGATCAATAAAATAATGAATATTCAAATTTGGATTATAATGCTAGTAGCTTTGAAAGAGTAAATCCTAAGAGAGTGGCAAATTTTCAAGAAGAGATTCTTACAATTTTAATTTTTTATGTTGCAGATATTGAGAGGAAGTTAGATCAATACATAAAGAGTTATCCTCATGGTCCCCCAGTTATTAAGGAAAATTCATTTTGACAATTGATTGAGCCTAATTATTTTAAAACTAGCCATGAGATATACGATCCTTATTCCAATTATTACAATCTAGGTTGGGAAAATCATTTGAATTTTAACAGGAATAATTATTTTGGAGAAGAAGACCAATTTTAGGAAGCTAATCATTTTATTCGGTCGTGTAATTGTAATAATCAGGGCCATTATAATGATGAACTTTCTTTTCCTCATAATTTTAACTTCAACCCCCCAAATGAGGAGAAGGATTTATTAGAAGAGGTTGTTATTCAAATGGGGAGTGAGCTGGAGTGTCAAGGGACTGCAATAAGGAGTATGGAAAACCAATTGAGCCAAATTTTTAATTTAATTAATAATCATCCTTAATTTAGCTCAAATTCAAAGGATGGGAAAAAGGAATTAATGTTAGAAGAGGTTGTGATTCAAATGACAAGTAAGTTGGAAAATCAAGAGGTTGCACTAAGGAATAAAGAAAATAAACTAAGGTAGATTATTAATGCAATTAACAGGTACTCCCCATAAACCCTGAGATAAACTCTAAAGAGATGAATGATGAGCAATATAAAGTTATTAAACAAATATTTAGAAGATAATTCAAGGATATGTTTCAAAAGAACTTTTAGTTGAGAGATGAGGATAAGGAGATTGAAAGACCCATGGAAGAATTTCTTAAGGAATTAGAAAAACCTATTTCCTCAACTAGGATAAATATAGAAAGACTACCTTCATCATTTAGTTAGTACTAAGGGGAAGACTTAAAAAACAACCATGAACAAAAGTGTAACCTAGAAGAATTTGATCCAGAATTTGAATTATCTTGACAAAATGTAATCCAAAACTTGGGAGATCATGAAGTATCTTATAAAGATCCATTTCTTATAAATTTAAAGGATGATATTAATATGAAAATTGATAAAATCACTAGAAGAGTATTGAATCTATAAAGAGATATGTGGAACAATAATATGAATCAATCTGAAATGAAGGAGCTGAAAGAAAATTTTAAATTAGAGGACTTTGTAGGAATCTTTGGATCTGAAAAAGATTGGGTGATTGATAAAGGATTACTTAACAAAAATTTTAATCAAGATGGAATCATTTGTTGAGCTGATGACATTAAACAAATCACCTTATGGGAGACAACCCATATTTATCAGTGTGGTTTGATTTAATGTGCGTAAGAGTTATGATTGTTAGTGTTGTATTGTGTTTGCATTAGTGTGGATTGATCAGTTTGATTGATGATTGGTAGATGTTGGGATTATTAGTGGTTTGATTTTCTTTTTGAGTGGTATGAGGGAGGTGATTTCTTAAATTCTTGTTATGGTTAGAATTGTATATTCTCTTATTATAGTTCGATTAACGAGTCCACTATAACTCAGGTCTCACCCGGACTTGAGTTTTAGATCAATGACAATTCCACCTCAATTTTGTTAGTTCCTTTCTTTGGCCTTGTTTTCATTTGGTAGGAGTAGCTAACCTATTTGATGAGTAACCTGTGGATGAATTTACACTGTCCTTATATCTGCTTGAGGCGCTTAATCATTGGGATATGGTGATGCTTGGTGTTGGTGCTCGAGAACCAATATATCAGGGACAAACTTATCTTTGGGATTAGAATCTATAAAATCATTTATAAGTACCCAATATATTTGTGTATTGATTTTTTTAGAAATTAGAAGTAAGTTAGTGAGATGTGATGTGTTAAAGGAAGAATTGACCTTATTTATCATGTGTGTTTGTGTTTGTATTACAATAATATATAGATTTGGAGAACACATAAACATATATATTCTTATGATGATATTTATCCTGCTTGTTAGACCTTTCTTTCAATTTTATCAAGCAAGTTTAGTTTAGATTTACTTTTTATTAAATGTTTTCTGTCCTCACAAATAATTGTGGATGTTTTTGATAGACATTTTTGGTAGATTAAATTCCTAAACTATTTCTCGTCATACCTATATGTTCGGTACTAAAAGCTATATATGTTAAAAATAAAGTTTAGGGGTAGAAAGAAAAATGAATTTTTAAAGTGAGTATACTTCCTTTTAGTTTAATATTTTTGCAAGCATGATTCAGGCTAGATTTACTTTCTCCTGTAGTCATTCTATCATTATTATGAATGTATATTAATTTGATAGGATGTTGTAGTAGTAAGTAGATTAAACTTTTACTTTTTCTTCCTGCAAAATTTTATGGAATTAATTGAAAAATATTTTAAAAATCAAGTTTGGGGGGAAGAAAAATTTATTTTAAAAGAAAGAAACTAAATTTGATTTGTCCTCAATTAGCTATATTTTTAAAATTTTACTCAACATGACCTTTGGTATTAGAGGCTAAATTTAGATAAATATATTGGTGTTTCTAAATATATAGTAGACTTAAGTAAAAGTTTTCAATAATGAAAGTTAATTCTAAAGTTAAGATGTTCGGTACTAAAGGATAAGCCTATGCTTTTTCTATTTAAAGTAAAGAAAATTGTATTTTTGAAGTATTAAGAATCTTAGAGTTTCATGTAAAAAAAAAAAGAATAAGAATTTATGAAAAATCTTCAAAGCTAAAATGAATTTATAGAGTGAAGGAATGTGAAAAGTTTTTAACTTTAAGAAGATGACAAAGAAGTTCGAAATCATTAAAGGCTATTTAGATATAGTAAACCTCATTAAAAGAAAGATTTAAAATGATCCTAAAAGAAAATAAAAAGAAAAGAAAAGAATATTATGTGAGGAGAAGCTTGAGGAGATGCGTAATTAAAAATTAGCTTCACTTGAATCAACTTGAGGAAGAAGACTTTATTACATTTTCTGAACTTGTATTTGAGTATTAGCAACCTTACTAATAAAGATCTATTGAAGTTTTTTTTCATATTACCATTCTAAGTAACTTTAATATGAAAAAAAGCCATTCTTCTTTAAATGAATAGGGAATCAGAATTTTTAGACTTGACTACAAAGTATTCTTACACTTTTAGTTTTGACTTAAGTTATTAAAAATTTTTCTTAAACTGTGCTATTATATTTAGTAGAGAAAATTATGGAAATTTAGAAGTTAAACTCTATACCATAAGTCATATTTTTTGTACCATAAGTCATATAGTTTGAAACTGATTTTAGTTTTGAGTCATATAGTGTCATAAAAATTTTGTACCATAATACACTTTTTGTTCTGAACTTTTACTTCACTCATTCCTTTATGTTATTTAAACATAAATAAGTAAACCATAAGACAAATTTCCATAAGACACTTTTAGTTTTAAATTTTTAAGTTTTAAACACTTTTAGTTCTGAATTTTTAGAAGTTCATATGGAAATTTAGAAGTAAAAATGCTACTTAAGGACAAGTAACATTTAAGTTTGAGGGATTTTGATACGCCAAAAAATTACCTACTTTTTCATATATATTTTATGATCAATTTAATGATTTTTAATGATATTACACCTTAAAGGAAGATATTTTGTATATTTTTTTTTTCAGGTACATGAAATAGAGTTTTGGAGAAAATGAAGTAAAAACGGTGCAATTTGGACCAAAAACAAGCAAGAAAGAAAATTCTGTTCTGACACATTTTGATATCTTTCTGTTCTTAATCTACTTCACAGTTCTCATAAATTTTTGAATGAAATTACACTTTTAAAAAAGTTTGTTTTCATGTTCATTTTGTAGGTCTATTTGTTACTAATGAAATGCAACTGAAACAAGGCAAAATAGAGTTGAAATGGAGCCAAACAGGGCGAAACAGTTGAGCTACTACATACAAGTGCCAAAGTCACCCAAACTGATGTCGATGTTGCTTAAATCCATTGAATGACAAAAAATATGAAGCCAACGGCACCGAAAACGGCTCTGATGGCTCTCGAGACATCTTGGACGCGATTTTGTGCAGTTATGGCCGAGATTCAATGTATTTGCATGCAATTTTGGAAGGTTGCTTCAGGCATATCTTGAGAAATTCATTCTAATAGAGAAATTTTATGTCAGAAAAGATGGTGTGTGTGAGTGGAAAAACATGGAGAATGTTTATAGATTTTAGAATAGGAGTAGAAATTTAGATTTCCACCTTTTTCGAGAGATTAGAGAGGGGATTTTGTGTGAATCTGTAAGAAGATGTACTAGAATTGCATGGATCAGTTAGAGACTTTGTGGGAGAGATTTTTATCTTTCTTTCATTGTGTTTTCATTATCTTATGATTTTGTTCTTCATTATCCTATGATTTTGCTCTTCATTATCTTAAGAGACTAGGGGAAAAAGCTAGTTATTATGTTCTTCATTATCTTATGATTTTTTAAACAATTATTTTGTTGATTCTCTTTGATGAAAATAAGTTTTCAATTGTGTTTTCTTCGTGCTTTGTGATGTATCTTTCTTACTCTTTCTTTTTATTAGTAAATAGTGACAAGAGAAGATTATGCCATTGCTTTCCTTTTACTTTTTTTTTGTAATAAATAGGATTCATGTTTAGGACATTAGGATGCATGTTTAAAACTTATTATAAAGACAACCTTTCTTTAAAATTCTGAACTTTTACTTCAGACATTCCTTTATGTTATTTAAACATAAAGGAATAAACCATAAGACAAATTTACAAAGTACCATATGAACTTTAACTTCTAAATTTCCATATAGAAGTTAAACTCTGTACTATAAGACACATTTAGTTTTGAACTTTTACTTCTGTACCATAAGTCATATACCACTTTCAAATTTCATGGATGGTGAAGTTCATGGGGTTTAGTGCAAATAAGTAGGGAAATATATATATTATTGGGCGAAAAATCGGAGGTTCTAGGGCGATAGACTAAAATCCCCAATTTGGTCTTAGTGTTTAAGAACTAAAGTGAGAGTTAGCCTTGAGGGGAAGGGAAGTGGGAGCTCTGGAGTGAGAGCTAGTATCCTCTTAGGCTAACCACAGTTTTAGAGACTAAACCTAAGATTAGCGAACGATTCTCTATAACATTTCACTAAGGGTAGAGAATTAAAATTTCTCCTATTTGGCACGTACAATATTTAATGTATTCATTCCTTTATGTTATACAATTCACTACATAAGAATAGCAATTTTTAATATCACAAAATTCTTCGAACCAATTCATCCAAAAAGGGTTATCTTTATAATTAATATTTTCATTTATGAATAGTTATTAGTTATTTTAAACTTAAAACTTACATTTAGGAGCGCTTGTTAGAAAAACCATTTAAATCAAACTTCCAAACTAAGTACTTAAAGTAGTAGACTTGATTTTGACAAAGGACCATTTACCTCGCTTCTTCGTAGGATCATTACAGGGGTTTTTAAGAAAAGCCCTATATTGCTTGAAGCGATACGTGCACTTGTGTAGAACCCATAGTGTGTGAACTAATTTATATATTTTTTATAACATTTAAACTTTGTACATTAATACTTAATGTAAATTTGGTCAAGTTTTTTACCATATTATCGAAAGCTAATTTACTGCTTAAGTTCAGGTCGGGTCATGTTTTTCACACCATCTCAGGAGAATATAATTGAAATAAAACACAAATGAAAATAGTACACACTAGGGGCACATCAGCTGTCCTTTGAGGATGTTAAGAAATACTTAATGACATGTCCTATTTTGGCAGCCTTTATCCCAGGAAAATAGTTGATACTTTATACCGAGCCTTAAATGACCCTCTCGAAGCTCTGTTGCCTCAAATCAATAACGAGAGAAAGGAAAATGCACTCAACTACTTAATTCGATGTTCAATAACGACAAAAGTAAAGTATCCACCTATTGAGAAGCATTGTCTAGCTTTAATTTTTTCCAACCCAAAAGCTTAGGCATTACATTACTTCTCATAAAATTACCCTTATTTTGAAAGTTAATCCATTGCAATATTTGATGACCCGACCAACACTTTTTGGACATTTAGCAAGGTGGTCAATGATTTTATTGTCATTTAATAAAACTTTTGTTGCCCTGCTCGTTATCAAGGGACAAATTTTAGCAAATTTGTACTGCAACCACTTCTAATTGGGTCCCCACTAAACGATGAATTGCTAGACGAGTAAATACTGCAAGTAGAACTGTCCAGTGTCAAACATTGGGAAATGTACTTTGATGGAGCTTCTTCAGCCAGTAAAGACAAATGATCAGAAATGTTTATACCAGGTAGGGTAGGAATTGGACTGATTTTTATCACGCCAGATTAGGGCATGTTGAGATTCTCCTATCACCTGACAGAGTCGTGTACAAGCAATGATGCAGAATATGAAGCATTGATCACTGGTTAGAATTGGAAATCTGAATGAATATAACAAATAATGCTATCTATGGAGACTAACAACTCATCATCCAAAAAGTTACTGGACAATATAAGATTTTGAAATCAAGGCTACCAGAATACCACCAACACACAATGAAACTGTTAGAGAAGATCCCCAATGTAACTCTGTACCAGATTCCTCAAGGAGATAACGCCTATGCAGACACTCTAGCAAAACTTGCCAAGGAATTGGCATGCCCATCAGAGGATTCCATCGACATTACACATCAAGGATGACCAGTGTTGTCTCGAATCGACCTTGACAACTTACACTAATTCAAAGATGGAGAAGGAATGATGATTGCATTTGCTGACATCAATAAGGATTAGCGTAAGCCATTAATAGAATATTTGCAAAATAGGAGGCTCCCAGAGAACAAGTCTGAGGCATACCACATCACAAGAAGAGCTTAGTCATATGCTCTAGTGGGTGATGTCTTCTTCAGAAGAACATTCGATTAGCTGTGGCTATGGTGTCTGACCAGAGTAGAAGCATAGAATATTGTCAAAGAAGTACATGTCGGATTGTGTGGTGCTCACTAGACAGGGCTGAAAATTAAAATGAAGATCAAGAGACTCGGATATTATTGGCCAAAAATAATATTTGTTTGCATGGATACAACTAGAAGGTGTCACCTTTGCCAAGTGCATGGGGTGATCTTACACCAACCTTTGAATGTGCTGCACCCAACTATTACCTCATGGCCATTCGAGTGTTGGGGCATGTGTAAAATAGATCCAATAGACCATTCATTCTCTAAGGGAAAAAAATTATTCTTGCCGCTATAGATTATTTCTCCAAGTGGGCAGAGGCAGTGAAGTTACGATTGGATACAACACAACATGTTCTGCAATTTTTTAAAAGCCAAATCATCCATCATTATAGTGTACTGTTTAGAGTGATTTCTTACAATAGGATAGCCTTCAAGAGCACAGAGATCAACAACTTCATCAAAAGACAAGGGATAAAATGACTGTACTCTATGAATTACTATCACAAGGAAAACTAACTAGCTGGGGCATTCGACAAAACGCTTGTGTAAATATTAAAGAAAATATTAGATGAAAACAAAAGAGATTGCCATAATAAACTATTAGAAGCTTGGTGGCCTTACCGGACAATGTTTAGAACTCCCACTCAATGTACACCCTACACACATGTGTATGGGTCCGAGGTCGTACTGCTACTAGAAGTTCAGACACCGTCGCTCATAGTCGTTGTCGCCAATCAAATCATATCCAAAGAAAGTGAAAAACTTGGACTTAAAGAATTAGAAAGTCTCAAGGGAAAATGACTAGAAGCACAACAACATTTGAAGCTCTACCAAGCGATGATGGTGCAGGCTCATGACAAATTGGTCTCGCCGACGGAGTTCAAAGTTCGTGACATCTTTCTCATTCTCAAAAGACCTATTCTTGCACACTGCTTAATATGTGGAAAAGTTGAATCAACATGGGAGGGACCATTCATCATAGAGGAATTTTACTCAAAAGGATCTTACCAGCTTATGGATTTTCGAGGCGAAAGACCCATGCTGTCAATCAATGGCCGCTACTTAAAGACATATTATCCAACTTGACACTGCTTGAAATCAATTTTTTGAAATTTTGATTATTCTGTGATTATTTATTTGGCTAAGTGTTTGTGACTAGGTCCTAAATTTTGCAATAAATTAACCTCAATAAAATGAAAATTTTGTAATTTATTCACTTTAGTTTTCTCCTTTTATCTCTAATTTTAAAATTCCATTAAATTAAAATTAATTAAATAAGAAATTTGCACCTATATAAATTAAAACTTGTGTTTAATAATTGCTTCATTCATGTTCTTGTTCGTGCTGAATTTCATCTCACTGATGTTTTTTTGTACTCTGTAGAAAAATTTCAGGATGAAAGCTTATTTTCACATTTAGAGATGGCTTAAATCTCGCACTGAACAAAGAAAGGGTAGCTCAAGGTAGCATCATAGATTTTGACTTAGACTTCGGTCAGGTCAACATAAACTATGTGGGTCCTTTGATGAACATAGTCAGCCGCCAAGAGAAAGAAGGACTACCGTCATTGTTGAGGATCGATACTAAAAAAAACTCCTCACTAAAGAGGAAGAAAGCAATAACACAAAAAAATATGATTGATGGGACCAGCCATTTACCATCAATGATAACCACATCAACGAGGAATTTAATCAGTGCTGGTAAAGAAAGGGTGTCAGATGCATGACTGAGAAGAACTCAATGTTGAATCGATAATCGCCGCAAACATAGGGCTTTTCTACTGGAGGAAAAGAGATGCATGAATGAGGCAAAAAATACACTCACCCTGATTCCTGAGAGGAAAATTTATGATCCTTGCATGAAAGGGACTTCTACTAGTCTGCTTGCTATGGAGGAAGAGTTTGAGTTTCTTGTTGAGCAAATATTGCAAACAGTACCAGATGGACTTTACAAGGGTTGCTTGGTGTGCAAAGTCAAAGTTCCTATACAAGCTTCGACTAGAGGAGCATTCGCGGAATGCCCAAAACATAATGTTCTCCATCTAGATCACTATAGCTCTTTTTAGGAGTTCATATCCGCCGACACAGAACACCAGGAGATAGTTTACCAGGACACTGTGTCATATATCCCATTACCTACAGAGCTAAGTTAGTCTCGGTACCCTACAAATTTGGAGATGAGGGAGCCGCATTGATGATCGTAAAGGATCTTCACGACAGAACTAGAAAGGATGAACAAAATTTAAAAAATGAGAATTTGAATTCTACAAGGAAGCGTAAGGAAAATTTGTCAACATTTTGGAAAGCTTGGAGTTGTATACAGGAGCCTTCTCTGAAAATGATGAAAGAAGAGTTCTAGACTACTTTTTTGATCTGAGAGATAGAGGTTGAGATGGTCTGCTAATGGAGAGAACTTATTTAGAACCACGAAAGTGGATTAACAAAAAAGGTAGGGTAACCATTTAATGTGGTTCTTGCTATAATTTCACCACAAATGTTCAAGGGAACCCCCAGGCATCTTAACAAACGATGAGGTAGATCCTATGCCTTGTAAAATAAAGAGGATGATCAAATGGACTGTTAGATGGTGTATACTACCAGCCGATTACATTCCCAATAGTTGTATAATCAATATCTATGTTGAAGGATATTGTATTCCTTCGCATATAGACCATCATGGTTTTGTAAGGCCCTTCTGCATGGTGTCCTTCATGAGCAAGAGCAGATACTATTCAGAAAAAAATAGATGTTATCTACCCTGAGGAGTTTAAAGGATCTAATGAGATTGTACTAGCGATGGGTTCAGTAGTAAGTCTTAAAGGAACTGGAGTTGACTTAGCCAAGCACTACATTCCGGGGGTATGTCACCTCAGAGTGGTTGTGACATTAAGAAGAATGAATGACAGTAAAGTACCGTATGTGTCCCGACCGGGTTCAGAGTTAGAGGAGTTTTACCCATACAAGCTATGACATGGTTGAACATTTAAGTACACGTAAAAGTAATTCTTGCCTTGGAGCATGGCTTAGTAGGTCAGCTTGATCAAGAGCTCACCCCACAGAGGATAGATAGGTGATACGCCTAAAAATTACATACTTTTCAAAATTATTTTATGCTCAATTTTAGTTATTTTTAATGATTTTACTCTTTAAAAGAAGGTATTTTTCATATTTTTTGTTTCAGGTACAAGAAATGAACTTTGGGAGAAAATAAAGCAAAAATTATGCAATTTAGAGTAGAAACAAGCAAGAAAGAAAATTCTAACTTCACACATTCAATATGTCTTTCTATACGTAATATACATTACATTTCTCACATGCTTTTGAATGAAATTACACTTTAAAGAAATGTTGTTTTCATGCTTATTTTGTAGGTATATCTGTTAGGAGCAAAACACAACTGAAACAGAGTGAAACAAAGCTGAAACAGAAGCAAACAGAGCAAAATAGTGGAGCTACTACAGAGTGGCGCACGATGCGCCAAACTAGCGTATGATGTGCTAAAATCCAGAGCATTGGCGCATCACATGCCAAAAATGGAGCATCACGCGCCAGAACTGGCACATCACACTCGAAAACTGGCGCATCATGCGCCAGAACTGGCGCATCACGCGCCAAAACTGGTGCATGATGTTCCAGAGACAACTTTTTGCAGATTAAGCTGGTTCGAGATAAATTTTGGGTAAATTTTCAAAGGGAAAATTATTCTAAACACCCAAACACTTTTGATGTTTCTTTTATGAAGGGATATGTCTCTTGAATCAATGGACATGTCTTTTGAATTCAAAATAGTTGACTTTTTGATAGAATTTTGGAGGAAATTTTGAATTCTTTTTAGAGGAAGGCAACTTTTTATAAAAGAGAGGTAAGTCTAGGGCTTGAAGAAGAGTTTTTTGGGGTATGAGATATGTGTGTATGTGTGTGTGTGTGAGAGAGAAAGTCAAGGGCTTGGAGATTTTCTTCAAGGATTGTAAGAGGAGAGGGAAGGTGAGAAATTTCTTCTTCATTACACTTCTATGAGAGAATTGAAAGTGCTTGTAAAGAGGGAAAGTGCTTGGAGAGAACATCTATGGATTTTCTTGGGAAGGATTGCGAGATAAATTGTGTTATTTTATTTCTTTGTTTTGTAAGCTTGTTTTTATACATGAAATTTGTGTTTTGTCATATTTTTCTCATGAATTCTATCTTTTTTATCGTTATCCCTACAATGCGATTTACTTTTATGAAGAATTGATTTTGTTTTATATGGTTTTAAATGTCAATAATTATTGATGATTAAAACTTTGATCTTCATTTACTTTTTGATTTGGCCAATTGAAATGTTAAAATGTGTTAAGAAACATATGTTTCAAAAGGGCTATGATAACTACAACAAGGGGAGAATCACATTAGATTTCATGGGAGAGTATTTCATCCATAGTTTTGAGTGCAAATAAATAGGGAAATATATTTTGTTGGATGCATAATTGGAGATTTTAAAGTGATAGATTAAAATCCCCAATTTGGTCCAGTTTACTAGAAACTAATGTGAGATTGTTAGCCCTCAGCTGAGGGAGCAGTGAAATATTTGTAGTGGTAGTCAGTGTATCCTCCCAGCCTAACCACGAAATTAGGGACCAAAATCTGGATTAGTCAATGTTCATTATGCACTCAGAAGAGAGTAATAGGAATGCTCCTATTTGGCACAAAATAATTATTATATATTTTTTCAATTTATTTTGGTTACCTAATGAATCACGTACTCATTGGAAAGGGTAAGGATGCTTTCTTAAATTTGAACTCTTCGTCACAAAACTTTATTTATTCTCAGTAAATATAACTTTGAAGTTTAGAAATTAGTTTAGTAAACTTAATTCTTTTAGTTTCATTTTTGTTAGCATTCATTAAACCCATTTTAACTTGCCTTTCTTACTTTAATTTTTATAGTTTGAATTTTTTGATTTATGTTATTATTATAAGAATTTTCATCTTCCAAACTAAGACTTTATAGTAGTATACTAGAATTAGCCTAAGGGATTTCTTACTGTGCTTCTCTGTGGGATCGATATTGGGGTTTTTAAAGAAATGCTTATATTACTTGAAGTGTTACATTCACTAATGTAGAACCACTAGTGTGTGAACTATTTTATATATTTTATAATATTTTGATATTGCACATTAACTTCTTAATATAAATTGGGTCAAGATTTTGGCCATATTTTTGAAAGCAAAATTACTACGAAATTTTGAGTTGGGTCAAGTTTTTGGCACTATTATCAGGTATTTAAATTAACATAAAACACGTAGAAAAATAGCACACACGAGGGGCACATCAATAGACAGTTTTTTTCACCTTTTGTACTATGTCAGAGCAGCGTATATGATGTTTCAGATATGTGTTCAACATATGAAGTTTCAGATTTATTCAACATGTTGTTTCTTTTGATGCTTTTAGCAGGTATTCAGTTTGTAACACCTGTTTGAAGCAGATTAATGAAATTTCTTTCAGATTTCAACATGTTTGTCAGATTTTCTTATATGTGATTGATAAGGAGCCATGAAACCATACGTTGGTTTTAAATTATAATGAATGAAGAACATTATATCGAAAGTTTGATATTAAGATTTAAACTTAATTTTGAAATCAACCACTAAAAATAAAATTTTGAAAATTTAATTTGATAATCAACTTTGATAAAGACAATAAGAAAAAAAAAATGATAAGTTTTGTTGAGTTTGTTTCTCTTGTGTTTGAGGTTTCTGTCTCTTTACTTGCGCAGCACGACTGTCCTTGTCCACACCAATTTCCTCACATCTTCATAGAGTTTCACACTCTACACGAAGTCTCACAAACTTTCCTCACCAATGTCAACATTCACATGCCTCATATCATGAGTTTAACACCACAATTTATCTACATTATTTTCATGTTGTTCTTGGGGTTAGTACCTAGATCCGATATATTTTTCTGCTACCCCTTGGGTTGGATGTGAGTCCCAGTGCATTCTTCCCCGATGAAGGAGATATTTTCCTCATCACCATTTGGGTTGAATAAGAGTCCCAGAGCTTTCCTTCCTAGCGTGACTGACATATTTTCCCGTTATCTCTTAGGTTTGATGTGAGTCCCAATGTTTTCCTCCCAAATGTAGGAGATATTTTCCTCATCACCATTTAGGTTGGATATGAGTCCCACAGCTTTCCTTCCTAGCGTGACCAATATATTTTTCTTCTACCTCTTATGTTAGATGTATGTCCCGACACTTTCCTCTCCAATGTAGTAGATTATTTACTCGTCATCATTTGGGTTGGATATGAGTTTTAGAGCATTCCATCCTAGCATGAAAAATACCTTTTTCCTCTACTTCTTGGGTTGGATGCGAGTCCCAGCGCTTTCCTCACCAATGTAGCAGATATTTTTCTCATCATCATTTGGGTTGGATATGATTCCCAGAACATTCCTTTCTAGCATGATCGATATATCTTCCTGCTACCTCTTGGG
>NEWO01000234.1:507719-548080 GCA_003013225.1 Phalaenopsis aphrodite | reverse complement strand
TCTGATTCTCTGCCCAAATCTTCAAGATAAGTTTAAAACTACATTAAATGGAGAAAGACATAATATTCTCAATTCCTTCCCGAGCGGTTTAACACGACCTTAACTTGAGTAAGGCATCCTATTCTCATCTTTTGAGATTGGTTTAATACCACCTTAAATGGAGCAAGGCATTTTATTCTCAAATCTTTTGAGATTGTGTGATGACCACTTTAAATAGAGTAAGGCATCTAGTTCTCTACCAAAATCACTGAGATAGGTTTAAGACCACCTTAAATGGAGTTTGACATCTTATCCTCGTCTTTTGAGATTGGTTTAAGACAACCTTAAATGAAGTAATGCATTCAGTTCTCTACCCAAATCCTTGAGATAAGTTTAGGACCACCTTAAATTAAGTATAGCATCCTATTCTCAAATCTTTTGAGATTGGTTTAAGACCATCTTAAATGGAGTAAGGCATCATAGTCTCAAATCCTGGAGATAGATTTAAGACCACCTTAAATGGATTAAGGCATCCTATTCTCATATTTCGAGATTGGTTTCAAACCACCTTAAATGAAGTAAGGCATCTTATTATCTTTCTAGGGTTGATACCTGAATTTCAATTCCATGTCTGGGTCAGTACCTAAATTTTAATTCCCATCCTCCCAAAACATTGCAATCAAAATCAAAGTTTTCTAGCAATCAAGTTGAAATTGAATCTTCATCGTCACTGTTGTGGTCATTTTTGGAATCCCTTTTAATCCCTAAGGAGAGCTCTGAATCCTAACTTTTGATCAAGCGTTCACTTACTAATTCGCTAGTAGAAACAACTATCACTAACTTCTACTCTTTGTTCTAGGTCTATTGACTTAGAAGTCGGTGCTGGTTTTGTTGTTCTCGTCGGTCATTGCCAATATGCATGGTGTGCTTGCCTGCCACGCCCCACTTATTGGAGGTCCATTTGTTGACCTCACTTCTGGTTGAGGTCTAGTTTGCTCCTTAGTAGCCTAGGGTTTAGCCATAGGACTTTCTTGTTGACTATTCCTAGAGGACTAGAAAAGGGACCCTCACCATTTGAATTCTAAACTTTTCTTTGCTCAACTTGAAGTTCTATATAATAGTCCTAGCCTTTAGCACTTAGTGGGTGGGCCAACTATAGAAAAGCTTAAGGAAAGTTCCCATAGGATTGCTTGGCCTTAGGGTTGACTCTGGTTGTTGGTCTTGGGCTAGTGCATACATTGTCACTCACTTGCACATTACACTTTCAATCACAACCCTAAATACAAACTTGTTAACTTTGATCACTCGGTCTTTAGGGAGACTCATGTAGATGTTCCCTTGGACCCACTATCCCTAGTATATGGGATATAGATAAGACCGGTACACAAAGGACCTAAATGGAGATTCCATTGGTCCATATCTCAAATACGGTGGTTGGAAACTCAATTTAAACAAAATACCTACTTAGCCTTTTGCCCCCCAAAATCTAGCCAATTTACTAAAACACCCCCAAACCCTAAGTTTGACCAAGAATCCCAATTTCACCCAAAACACTCAAATTTGTTCAAAAATCATCTGAAACTGTTTGAACCTACCAAAATTACCAAAGTACCCATAAAATTACCAAATTACCAAAATAACCTTAGTGGCCCAAACTTTCTCAAAACCATCAAAATCACATGTCCCCAAAATCAATTTGGACCCTTCAATTGAATCTAATTTGAGTAATTTGACCCATTTTGACCAAAAGCCCCAAATTGGATTTAAAGGACTAATTACCCCAATTCACCCCAAATGTCCACTAATTTTGTTCTAATTCTTCCTAATTTCAATTCTAAACTCAATTGAGACCAAATCCCAACCCAATTGATGTATACTTTAACTCTAATTCCAACCTAAATCAAAAAGCCCAAATTTGACCCAAAACCAAAATCTCACTCAATTGAACCTCAAAACAATAACTTTGCATCATAAACTTTTCAAGACATTTCCCCATATCAAATTGAATCTTCAATTAGCCTTGGTCATGCCTCAATTTCACTCAAAATCAACTTTGTACAAAATCCCCAATTTTGTCCCAATTTAACCATGTCTCTAAATGTCATCATATTGGATGCACAAATCCTGAAATTGACACCCAATTAATTTTGAGAACTCTTCATAACATCCCCCAAGACCATTTTGAATGCTCAATTTTAACTTCACCCAACTCTAGCCTGACATAAACCCAAGTTTAACCCAACATCCCCAAATTGATCAAATGCTCAAATTCCCTCAAATTGAACCTCCAAATCAATTCAAAATCACTCTAAATATTTTCTAAACTCTTTATGACAAGCATCTACACCAAGTGGCTCAATCAATTAAGTTAATGTCATGGCTAGCTCAACCCAAATAAAACTTCAAGCCAATTTGACCCAAATTGAACCCATGCACCAAAATTGATCAAGCCATGCCAAATTGATCAAGCCAAAGCTTCTACAACAATCTTCAGGACCCTACTAACTAGGTTAACCTCACTTAGCCCACCCTATATGATTTATGGACCAATGGTCCCTTGATTTAAGGGATTTCACCCATTTTTGGCATAAATTTGAAATAGCTTTGCCATCATTGCTTACCCTTGAGGGTTAATCATAATTAGCCACCCCCTAACATCTCTGAGCCAAGAGGTGACCAAACTCTAGCTAGCTGCCACCTCAGCCACTGGAAACAGTCAGCCGAAAGGAGCCCAAGTTGGTTAAAACTCAAAAATTGGACTCCCTGACTTGACTCACTCCAATTGGATAATTGTGCCTTTCTTCCCTCCACCTCAACAAGTTTTAGTACCCAATTCCCAATCTTAAGCTCCACCAGGAAGCCATTGCTATAAATGAAACTCGCCACGGTCAAAAGCGAGAGAGTTTGAAACCTTGGGGAAACTCTGCCAAAAATTTCACCACAACATCTGCAAACCTTATTAAGTTCAATCCCCTTACTCTTAGCTACTCCACAGAGCCAATTTCTTCATTGAAATTTTCCCCAAAACTAGGACGCATTGCCCCACACCTCCACAGTCCACCAAAGTTCAATCAACTGTTCTTACACCATCACTAAAGTGAGAGAAGAGATCCCCCAAAAAAAGCCCCATCATAGAGAGCCCCTAGCATAGACTTTGATCAACAACTGAAATACACTAGACAATTCACCACAGCCCAGGACTTCATCTGTAGCTTTGTTGGAGCCAATCAAAGCTACTACAACAATCTGATTGAGGCTTCCCCTCTCAGACAAAGGTATTGGGCCTCAACCCTAAACTGAGCTTCATTTGATTCTCCATATGTATTTACTATATTTCATAGTGTATAAGCATTATAGATATGTTCTTCTTGAGTAGATGAAAGTTTAGGAACAAACCTGAAGTGATTTGGTTGAGCCTAGCTCGAGATGTTAAGGTTTTAGTGTGAACAACTTACGGGTTTATGTCATTGGGGGATGATGAATAGATGTCTTCTAACTGCATGTTTATTCAATGGATGGTTGTGATGGAGCCAAAAGAGCAGATGAAACAAAAAGGTGGGCTAATGAGGTGGCTATGTTGCTGGCAACGTCGAATAGCAGACCGCCATGTGGAGACTTCGGAGCTGCTGAAGTTGAGGTGGCACCGCGTGTTTAAATAGAAAATATAAATTTTATGGAATTATTTAAATGTCAAAAATTCAAAAATTTATATCCTTAATAGAAAAATCATAAAAATATAATAAAAACACCTTCTTGCTTAGTGAATAGTTGAGATAAATGTGAACAAAAATAAATATTATTTGCTTACTCTTTAATTTTTATTTAATTAAATACTCTTTATGATATTTCGATAGTTATTGCTAAGCATTTCTCATCATGGCTTTAATTTTTTAGGGTTTATTCCTCAGGACAGATGCTATGTTCCCTAATTTTTTCATGATCAGAGAATATCCTTATGCTTCTAAATGACTATTTTGGCTTAAATTAATTGTGTAAATTGAAATACCACTTAGAAAATTATGGGATAAACTTTAGTAAGTTTATTGTAGTCAAAGAAGCTTAGGAAAAATATTGTGAGGGTTGAATAATTTTGTACATTTCTGTATTTAATTAAGTTTGTATATCTTATACTAATTTATGTAAATAAAAAATTAATGAAAAATCAACAAAATTAATTCCACATTGTGCATAAAAAATGCATTAACCCACTGTAAAAATTTGAACATTATTTGTTGAAGTTTAAGCACTAAAGTTGATTTTTCAAGAAACATTATATTTTTGTACAAAACTAATTATATTAAATTAAATACAATTAGAAAAATTATTAAAAGTAATTTTTTGGCTTCCTTGTGAACAGGATCACTTAGAAAAAAAAAAGTCAATTTTGATAAAATACTTAATTTTAGGCCTAGATTTTGAATTTTAAAAAAATAAAAACAGTTAGAAATTTCAAAAATACAAAAATATTTCAAAATCTTCCAAATGGTTTCTTGATCACTTGGGACTCATTAAAATATTTTTCCCAATTTTTTTAAATTTAAAATAAATTCCTAAAGTCTTAAAATGCATTATCCTATTTTTTCTCATTAAAATAATTATAATAAATAAATTAGAAATCATAAGAATATAAGATTTATTTATATGAGTTCTTTGGACTTAGAGTAGTTTAATAAAAATAAAAAGTAAGTGTTGGAAATAAAACACGTTTCTAATTAATTAAATCACTAAAAATCATTAAATAATTATAAAATTAAATTAAAATTTTGATTTAAAAATCATGAAATTTGGCGTAAGTGTTTCTCTGACCTAAGGAAACCTTTAATAATTTTTTTTATAAACCAAAAACTTTATTTTGATTGATTAAATAAAAAAATTTTTAAAATCCATTTTTCTTGGTTGAAATAATTATTTAAAATAAATTGAAATAATTTACAAAAAACCACATTTTTCTCCTATGATATTTTAACTACTCTGTATATAAGGTACTCTATAATCTTTTAAGTTACTTGAATTATGCTTAATGAGTTATGAGGTGAAGAACCCTATGGGTAAAGTGGTCATTTTAGACTTTTGTGTCTTAATCAATAATTTAGGAGAAACTAAAGGAAAAAATGGCAATTTTGATCTTAATGAATGTGTTTGGATGATTGATATATAACGGGTAACAGATAGAAGCCCACTTGCCACATATCCATGATAAAAACAAAATTATAAATTTTCTAAATCATCAAAATTTGAAATTTAATCAAAATCATATAATTTCCAAGTGATGTGCTTAAATTAAAGAGAAGAAGTTTCACTTATGAATAAGTCCACAATTAAAGAGAATCTGACTTCTCTTAATCAGGTTCCAAATTACATAAATTAAAATTCTAACAATTACTAATCTTCCTCCCATTAGGTTTATTAAAAGGCTTGGTAGTGAGCTAGGCTTGATTTTCAAACTTATTTGATGGGATTTAGAAGATAATGTGATTGATCATTAACACTATCAACCTAGCTATAATGGTGGGTACAAAAGTCTTTAATGACCTAAACTTATCTTAAAGACATTCACCCAAATAACTTTTAAGTGAAACATCAACTGAATAATTATGTACCTTATCTTCGAGATGGTTTAAATGTCAAAGATTCATCAATTAATGAGGTAATTTTCCTTTGACCTCGATGATTAGTAGAATAATATGATAAGTTCAAAATGAACTTAATTGTTTAAAGGGATCTTTAAACCAGTTTGGGGTCATTCACCAAACACTTTAGAATCTCTTGGATATTTTGAAGGACAAATTGAACTTATTATATTTTTTTTCTAAAATTATTCATTAAGATCTTTAGGGACTCAAAAAGTCATAGTTTGGAGTCTGTTAGATATACCTTCATCTACACTTGTAAGTTTTTTAAATTTCCGCAAAATTATATACGTGTTACAAAGGCTAATTTTTTAGCGGGAATGTTGAGAAGATGACATGTATGCTTTTATAGTGTTATTTAATTTCTGTCGTTTTACTTTCACTATAAAATATCATAAATACTTGGTGTGTTGTCTACTTCTCTTGCAAAATTGAAACAACTTTTTCAAAAATTAATCAACATTTTCAAAACCTAAAACAAATTGTTTCAAGGTAGCCATAAATCCTTTGAAATTTCACTAAACTTAAAATGTCCTTTTGAGTTTACGGGAGTCCATCAGAGGAGATAACCCATGGTTGCTAACAAGATCTATCCGGTTTAAATGGGTTTCATAATTGGTTTAAGCTAAGTGAAATCATAAGAAAATAGTGATACCAGAACAGCGAAACCGTAGGATCCTAACCGGTGTCTCTCTAATCAACTTTAGCATTCCCCATCATATTTAGATAATCATAACCTTAGTAAAGACTTGATTTGACATCAAGACTTGACACATTAGAAAACTTAAATTTGCTACGATGAGGAGCTTGGAGCTAGCATTGTGGGCAGCACGACCATCTTCAACACAAAACATGTCTACACTAACTAAAACATTCCTTATACTTAAATAAGTGAGCCATAATATTTTGAGGTTGTCAGCCTAGTGCGACATAAACTCTCAACTTCTCTTTAGGCCTTTTTATATCCTTGATACATAATATAAGCCTTAAACTATTTTAGGATTATTAGGTTGTCGTTCGTTACGACCTAAATCCTCACATTTTCAAAGCTGTTTGTGGGATTTTTACGCCAAATGTAAGCCCTAATTAATAAAATTGGCATGATGAAACATTTAAATATTTATCCTTTAAATTAATACCAAATAGTAGGATTGCTTTGGAAGTCACTAAGGTTCTCCTGAGGATCCTTGACATCCCCTAGTTCTTCTTCCTCTAGATCCCAAAAATAAAATGTTCAAATTTGAGTCATTCCTCTTTTACACCTTTTTGTACGATCTCTTTGAAAAGTCATATCTTTTGAATTCCTGAAGACAATATCCCCTAATTTTTATCGAGAGTTTTCTTAGGTGACTTAAGTTATCTTAGATGTAATTAACTATTAGGGCTTGCCTTTATAGGAAACTTTCATAAACCAAGCTTAATGTAAACCATATTTAATTCTTCATATTAAATAGGGGAACTTGTGAGCTTATAATAAAATGGGTTTGTAGACAAAACAAATTTCTTGTAATTCTTGGTTTATTTGATTGAGCTCCACCATTAAGTCATGTGTTTATCTTTTGAGATAGATACATAGCTTAAGTCGTAGTGCTCTTTCATCTGAACTTTAAAAGATGTAGGATCAGTTTGATTTGACATTTTTCTAAATTAAATATGTATATATAAATTAAATGTCTCTCAGAAGCAGGCATTCAATTATGTCGACCGACAGCTTCCGCAGGACCGCTTAAAATTGTGTCGACAGATACCACCAAATATATATTGCTCTTAGGGATCAAGAAACGACAACATTCACAAGTTCCTATGGAACTTTTTCTTTTAGAGGAATGCTTTTATGATTGTGCAATGCACTAAAAATATTTTAAAAGTGTATGATGTCCATTTTCTATGCTCTAATTGAGTAAGGACTTGAAGTTTTAATGCATGGCTTTTCATTTTTATAACCTCTTTTGATTCATGCTTAAATCATTTAGCGAGAGTTCTAAAATGTTGTGAAGAAATAAATTTAGTTCTCAAGTGGAAAAATGTCAATTTATGGTCACAGGAGGAATTGTGTTATGATATAAAATTTCTTTAGTTGGCATGCAAGAAGATCCAACAAAAATACAAGTTATTGCTAAACTAGCTCCCCTAATACATTGAGAGGAGTTAGAATTTTTCTAGAACATGTTGGGTTTCACAAGAATTGTATTGAAGACTTTTCAAAAATTATCATGCCTTTGTGCAACTTTCAAAAAAGATGCAATATTTGATTTTAACCAGGACTGCCTAAAGTCTATTAAATTATTCAAGAAAAAATTAATCACTGCACCTATTATTGTTTCACCTGACTGGGAAAAACCATTTGAATTAATGTGTGATTCAAGTGATTATGCTATTGAGGCTGTGTTAGGGCCAAAAATATGATAAGATTTTTAAAATTATATATTATGCTAGTAAAACTGTTAATGAAGCTCAAATTAATTATACTACCACTGAAAAAGAGTTATTAATAATATTATATACATTTGATAAATGTTGCTCTTATATAATTTGAGCTAAATGTATTGTGTATATTGACCATTATGTTATAAGATATTTGATGCTGAAGAAGGATAAAATATCATGACTAATTAGATGGGTCCATATGATGCAGTAATTTGACTTTGAAGTAGTGGATAGGAATGGATATGATTATCAAAGTGCTGATCATATATTAAGGCTTGAATAGGAAAATTATAGTAATTTTGATGATGTGATAAATGAAAATTTTCAAAATGAACAACTATACAATATTTATGAGTGGCATGTTCCGTGGTATGCAGATATAGTTAACAACATAGTTAGTAATATTTTACCCTATGGATTAACTTATCACCAAATAAAGAAGTTCATTCACGATGCAAAATTTCACTTTTGGAGTGACCCTTATTTATGTAAGAAATGTAAGTATCAAGTGATTTAAAGATGTGTACCATTTGAAGAGACCCTAGAATTTATTCAAAAATGTTATGAATATGATTTTTGGGGACATTTTGAAGTGGAAAAAATTGAATTTAAAATTTAACAATCTTATTTTTATTTGCCTACATTATTTAGTGAAGTTAATATTTATGTAAAAACATGTGATAGATGTGAAAGAGTAGGCAATATTTTTAAAAGGAAGAAGTTGAAATTTTTTATATATGGTGTTTGGATTTTGTGGGACCAATTATACAACCTTTTGAAAACATGTATATTTTAATATTTGTAGATTACGTTTCTAAATGGATTGAAATGGTAACTTTATCCCACTGTGATGATCAAAGTGTTGCATAGTTTTTAAAGAAAAAATATTTTTACCAGATTTTGAATGTCAAGAGTGAGAGTGATAATTATTGATGGGGGAAGCCATTAAAAAACATAAAAGAATTATAACATTAACTAAGAAATATGGATTTATACATCAAATTGCCATAGTAAGTTAGCTTTAGACCAATGTTTTAGCTGAAGTGTCCAATTTTGAATTAAAAAAATATTTCAAAAGACTGTAAATCCAAATGGAATAGATTGGTTAGCTAGAATTGATAATGCATTATGGACCTTTAAGACTGCTTATAGAACTCTTATAATAAATCACAATATAATCTAATATTTGGAAAGGCATATTACTTGTTAGTTGAATTAGAGCATAAAGCCTATTGGGATTTAAAATAATTTAATTTTAATTAAAAGGATGCTGGAGAGAAACAATTATTATAATTAATATGACTTAAGAAAATTAGAAATGAATCTTATGAGAATGTAAAAATTAATTAAGAAAAGATGATAATTTGGCATGATCACAAAAATTTTAAGAAAAGATTTTGAACCTGGACAAGAAGTTTTACTATATAATACTTTATTAAAATTATTTCCCATAAAATATAAGTCTAGGTGGTCATGGCCATTTGTTGTAGAAAAAGTCTATCCTTATGGTGTCGTGGATATTATTGATCCAAAAATTGAAAGATTATTTAATGTAAATGGACACAAATTGAAACTTTTACATGAGTGGAACCATGCCTATATTTGTTGAAGTATTGATTTTGGGTCATTTAGAATGAATTTTGGACATGTGAGTCTGACAAAGTTAAACCAAACGCTTCATTAGAGGCAACCCATGATTATTTGTGTGGATTTTTTGTTGTTAATTGTTGTTATGATGAGATCAACATGATATGAGGAGGCATTAAACACCAATTTATTGAACAAGTTGAGGTTGGGATCTATTAGTTGGACCTAAGGTGAAGAAGTGCTTATTTGAGCACTGGCAACCAGACAAAAAAACCTGGCACCTACGTGCCAGTTTACGTTAAGTCCGGCGCCTAAGGCCGAAATCTGGTGCCTAGGAGCTGCAGTTCTAAAAACTACCTCATTGTAGTTTGAAGCACCCTATTGTAGTTTTGAACACTCTTCTTCCCTTAAAACCACCATAAAACTTTTTAATGAGCTTAAGACTTCATTATCTAGGTGTTTAAGAATATTTAGAAGGAGGTCTTAGCAACCATTCCCTCATTTTAATTTTTTCCCTTAATCAGAAGTAACTTATGAGAAATGGGAAGAGCTATTACTGCCACTAAGGCCCATTGGAAAGGCTAATGTGGATTACAAACTATATAGAGATCTAGAGCTAGCTCTTCTGATATTCTTTCTACCTCCCATATTTCTTTTTGTTTTGCAATTACTTTCAATACTATGGTTGATTGGGTCTAGGATTACAAGAGGATATATCATTCATATAGATTGAAATAGATGACAGTGATGATCATTTGGAACATGTCAATTTATATCTCAAATGGAAGAGCCATTACAAGGATGTTTCCATACCTCCCATGTAAACTTTCGCAGAGGAGATAAGTTTGTCGAAATTCCATCTTATTCGCAGTATATGAGGTTTGAGCTTTCAAGTCTTTTGTAGGAAGAAGACGATGAGGAGGATGATGAGTAGTAGCTTGATTTTTGTTATGGATGTACTTAGTTTTACTTACTTCTTATGACTTTGTTATTTTACTTTAAGGTATTACCATTGTACTGAATTTTATATTGTTTTCTACTAATGTTTTGGGGTTGTAGCTTTTTTAGTTGTTATTATTACTCTTTGCTCTATATCATATATAGTATGGCTTATGTGTTAAAATTGATTTTTTACTTTGAAATTCTCATGCTATACATGTTGATTGCAGTTTTACTGCTGCGAAGCACTTATTTTTAATTCTTTTACTTATGTGGTTTTAATTTTTAGATTCCTATGATAGATAATAATTCTATTAAATTTTTCTCTTTTTATATTTATTTTGTACTAAATTGTTTAAAATTATTTTAAATTTAATATTTTGGGAGGGATGAAAACTTTTAAAAACTAATCTTTATTCGTTCTCAATAGACTACATTTTAAAATTATTTCAAAAAAGCCTATAGTATGTGATGTGTTCTTTAGAGAACTATATTTTTGATTCTATGAATGTTATAGTAGAATTAAATTAAATTTTTTTGGTAATAAGCATTAGTTCTAGAGTTAAGGTGTTATGTATAAAAGAATGGGGATATAATTTTGCTATTTATAATATGATAAGTTGAAATTTTGAAACAATAGAAATCCTAGATTTAAACTTCAAAAAGAATTGAAACTCTATGAAAAATCATTTTTAAACTAATACTAATTACAAAATAAATAAATGTGATAAGTTTTTAGCTTTAGGAGGAGAATAGAGAAGTTTATAATCAACAAAGACTATCAAGATATAGTAATCCTCAAATAAACTAGTAAGGAATAAAAAAATCATGAAAGAAAAGAAAAGGAAAATAAAAGGAAAAGGATTAGAAAGAAAGAATAGTATTTGGGGAGAATCTTGAGAAGATTCCTAATTAAAAAATGGCTTCACATTAATCCTCTTAAGGGAAGAAACTTAAATACAATTCTTAGCTTATTATCATATTTAATGGTTTTAGTCCAATCTTTACTAGTGGAGCTCTCATATAATTCTAAATTTTAATTCTTCTAGAATACGTAAATGTGAAAAATTATAATTAATTCTGAAATAAATAGAAAATCAAAATTCTTAACTTGATTACTAGATACTCTTTTACTCTAGTTCTAAATCAAGTTGCTTAATTTTTTTCTAAAGTTTTACTATTACATTTATGGGGAAAGAGTATAGGAGTATTTAAAATAGAAGAGTTACTTGAGGACATATAACATTTTAGTTAGGGGAATTTACAAGCATAAAATGTTATACTTTTATTTATACATTTTACACTCATTTGTAATGGTCTTGCACATTAATAGAAGGTTTTTTTCTTGTTTTTGATTACATGTACAAGAGATAGTGTTCTGTAGAAAAAAATGAAAACAGAGCAAAGGAGCAAAAAGTGGACAGCCATCTAGGTGCATGCTTCTGGCAATAAGGCACGGAACACGTAGGTGAAAATGGAGAGCCATGCACCATGATTCTTGGATTTGGTGCCTATTCATCTATTTGAAAATTACTATTTTTAGTGTCCATTTTATGAGCATTTTATGCACATTTTTTATAATATTTCATTTTAAAGGAAGGTATGTTGCATGGTTTTGGTTTCAGGTACAAGAATTGGAGTTTTAACTAAATTAAAGAAAAAATTGTGCAATTTGGAGCAAAATTGAGCAAGGAAGAAAATTTTGGTCTGAAACATTTTGACATAACTTTCTATGCTTAGTTTCATATTTACTTATCACATGTTATTGAGTGAGATTACACTTTAAGGAAAGGCTATTTTCATGTTTATCTTATAGGTATAACACTTGGAGAGAACCCGAGCTAAAACGAGGCGAAAGTGAGCAAAAATGGAGCAAAATAGGTGTGTTGTCTGCATAGTGGTACTATATCACCCAGACTAGAGCCATATCACTAGTCACAGTTAAAAATATGTGCTATATAGACCAAGATGGTTTCTGGACGGGTTTTGGGCGATTTTGGACCATTCTAGGATGTTCTAGAAGCTTCTAGAAAACTTGCATGCCCCATGGAGTGGTTAAAGGAATTTAGACAATTAAGAAGTCATTTGGAAGAAAGATATGTTTCTTGGAGTGAAAGGGTGTGTAATTTGGATGAAGAGATGTGTCTGTTGGAGAAAGGAGGGGTTTTTCGGTCCCTTTAAATAGAAGGGCTTGACACCTCTCAATATAAGAAATTAGAGAGGTAGTTAGGAGAGATATAGGGAGATTAGAGAGAGGATTTGGGTATTAGTATGGAGATGTAGATTCTCACATTCTCTGGCGAGATTAGTGAGGGATTTTGATAGATATGGGCAAGGAAGTATGAGAAGTGCATGGATCGGTAGGAAACTTTGTTGAAGATATTTTTTTATTTCATTCAAAGGGAAAGAGATAAGTATTGTGTTCTTTATTTTCTTTTAATTATTATAAACACCTTCTATTAGATTTTCTTTTGTTCAAATGAAGTTTTTTGTTGTGTTTTATGCATGCTACGTAAGAAGTATTCCTAATTCTTTTCTTTTAATATGAAGTACTGGCATGTGTGCAAAAAATTTTTTTATCATAGAATTATTTTTATTTTCATGTGATGATAAATATCTCATTTGGTTCATTGATATAAGTTAAGTGGCAATAAGTTATGTTAAAATATGTTGTAAGTGAAACTAAGACTCAGGACAATAGTGATCTTGCAACTTGAGTGCACTCACTTTGATTAGTTAGCTAGTAAGATAGTTTAAGTAGTGATGCAACTATTAAAGAAAAAAAGTTTATTGATATGTTTCTATTATATACTTTCAGGTGACAGATATTTGCATAAAATTAATAAATATTAAGCTTACCTACATACTTGTAAGAGGGTAGGTAGACATATGTTCCATGTTGGCACATAAATTTTTACTTAATTCTATCAATCTTGTTACTACTTATGCCATTATCTTAGTTTTACTTTTCTTCTACAATGAAAGAAATGCATGATTAGGAAATTAGATTTGCTTAGATATTCTCTTATTTAATTAATGTGATGGTATTTTCACCGGCTTTTAATTGACTTTGCAAACTGATAACTTGTGAGGCAAAAATATGTTAAGAAACATAATGACCATGGAGGGCTATAATTTCACCCAACTAGTGAGCACCACACTTTACTTTAGAAAGTTGTTGCGATTATTCTAAGGAGAGAGCAAATAGATTGGGAGATAAGTTTTGATGAGCATAGAATTGATGTTTTTAGGGTAACATGCTAGATTTTTTACTAATTTAGTATAGAGTTTGTATCATCTAGTAGGATATATAGAGACGACACAGTGCATATTCTGGAAGTGAGAGCTCAGAATCTACTCAGCACTACTACACAAGCTGTGAAAAGCTTTAAGTTAGCTAATGTTCTTTGCTAGCACTGGATGAAGGTAAAGAATAGGTAATCTCTTATTTGTCATTGACAACATTATATTTTATGCATTTCAATCCTACACATTATCTTGGTCATTTTACGTGAAGGGTAGTTCTAAACATCTCAAAATATTCCAAACAAATCTATCAAAAAAATCAACTCTATATCTATAAAAGTTATGTTTATATTTAAGATTTTCATTTAAAGGTACTTGTTTGAAAAATCACATGAATTGACATTCCAAACTAAGGACTAATAGTAGGACACTAGAATTAGCCTAAGGGATTTGTTACCTGGCTTCTCTGTGCGATGAATGCTGGGGTTTTAAAATAATACCCTATATTGCTTGAAACGTTACGTATATAAGCATAGTACCCCTTATGTGCAAATTATTTTCAAAATTCTTTAACAGTTCAATTTTGTACACTAGCCACTAAATTTTGGAAGCTAAATTACTTCGTAATTGCTGGTCGGGTCACCTATGCTCTGGGTAGCTATATTGGACTTCTAGAAGGTTGACACCTAGGCTCTGCAGTTGGGCGCCTAGGCTCCATATGTGGGCTCCTAGGTGCCAGAAACAGTTTTCAATATTATTCATTGAATTTGTGCTACATTTGATGGGGCATCTGAAGAGACTCTAGGATATATCGAGAGTTAACATAAAAGGAGTCAAGTGAGGCCAAAAGAGGAGAGTTTTTAGAGTCACTTGAATATTTCTTAGTGTCTTGGAATCCTGATTATGGTGTGTCATGGTGGTGTACTGTGGAGAGAGTGTTTTGGTACGTGTGTGTCTCTTGGAGTGAAATCATAAGGAGAGTTAAGAATACATAAAAAAACATCATAATATTTGCTTTAAGAAAAGCTTAGGATAAGTACTTTGTATTTTTTTGAGGTCTAATTTACTATGTAAACCTAAATTTTAATATAAATCATGTTTTATAGTGTTAACTCCACGAAGTATGAGTAGTTTTCTTTATCTTTGTCCTCACAATAAGAAATAATCATTTGTAGGATTAGAATTGTTTGAGATTTCTCTCATTCCATATATGTGATGATTCATTACTTCTTACATAATTTACATAATCAATCTGGCCAATTCATATGTAAGAACTTGTTGTAAATTTATAATGACCCGGGAGGGCTACATAATCCTGAACTAGTAAGAATCAAATTAATCTAGTGGAAGATAAGGTACCAATTGGTTAATGAAAAAAGATAGAGAGATAAGTTTTGATTGGTGTAAATTTATGACTTTAGCGTGATAGGCTAGAACCTTATCCTATTTGATTTAGAGTTTAGAAATTAAAACTAGGCTAGTTCAAAATAGAGGGCACAATGGGTAATCCAGAAGTGACAGGCTAGAACCTATCAATCATAACAAAGGATTTGAGAACTTAAATCTATGTTAGGAAGTGTTTTTGAGCACTTGAAAGAGGTAAAGAAATTGTGTGTTCCTTTTAGTCACAATACCACATTTATAGTTTAAAAATTTGATTCCTTCACCAATTATGATCTCATTGCATGGGGAAAGACTTTGATGTAATTTGAACTCTTTTACATAAAGTTAGTTTATAAACACTTAGCTTTTTATTTATGTTTTGAAATAGATTTATTAGGAATTAGCTACTTCTTTTGCGTATAAACTTGCTGAATAAATTACATCTTTTTGCATATGAACTTGCGACCTTATTTCCTTGATAAATGTATGAAGTTTAAGTAAGATTTTACTAAGTTATAAAAAGAGTTCTCACTTTCTCTGTGGGATCAATACTGAGTTTTTAAAAGAAATCCTTTATTACTTGAACAATACTTGCACTTGCATTTCAATCCTAATGAAGCTTTGAAATCAATAGTTGGGAAATTTAATACCTACGTCACTAGGAGTAGCTGTTATAAAATCATAAAATAATATTATCAACATAGAAAGAGGGTTGGCACCCTTTCCAAGAATTGAAATTAAATAAGATACACACAAAGCAACTACATAAGAAGTTGCTATCTACGTACCTATTCTACATCAAGTGGTCTTTGATGATGATATTAACATAGATTCTGACTGAGATTAATGTTTCAATTCACATGACCTTTCTAAGGGTTATTTGTTTTATTTAGACGAGATTGTTTCAACCAGCGAGGAGCTTACCTTTGATGTCATTCCACTTAATGATGATGTATTAGTGACTTTTGTTAGAGTGATTAGCATAAGAGGTGGATTTAATTCGGGTGACTCCCTTATAAGTTTAGATCTTAATTATCCTAATAAGGTTTGTAGGGCTCATAAATTCATCATGGTCAACCATAGAGAAAGATGAAATGATACTCTCCAAACAAATTTACAATAGCATATATCACAGATGATGGTCAGTATGACCCTCATGTCCCCTCAGGCTAATAAATTTTAGGTGAGTAGGCCGGTCCTGATAGCTTCACCTACCATTTCATATTTTATATGCCTTAAGGTGCTCAATGAACTCTTAGCAACCACACCAATAATTATTTTGACTGGTTCATTGCCACAAACGTTTATGTTTTATGACAGCCAACTACATTCACTTGTTAACGAGAAGATCAAAGAATGCATGATTGTCAAACTGGAAGGTTCAAAGGAACATGCATTAAGCCCTTCTTATAAGATTATTGTTCCCACACTTTTCAAAAGTTCAAAGGGGTTGGAAACCCACATTACCATATCATGTAATATAGAATACTCTTTCGTAATATTGATAACATTGAAGCCTTATTTCTGCTTATTTTTGTGACCAGTTTGTATTTTTTTTATATGTAAAATTACCAATGACACATTCATGACCTCTGTTGAGCTAAATGATGCTTTCATATGGAGGTAAGCTTGTGCCCAACATCAAGTTATGATGAGTAGCCACATGACCGCCCATAAAAAGCCTTATGCATCTAATCTAAACTTTATTCCACTTTGGTAGAACCTTAACATATAGTGTGAGCATATGCTTTATAAATAATATGTGTCTTCTTTTCTTTTACCAAGTTGAGAAGACCCGCTAAGACACTCCTCAAGTTCCATTCAATCAAAACTTTTAAGAAGTTACTGCCAAAGTTTTCTAATCTACAAGATATTATATTATCTTTGATTTTTAAGGATTAGGTTAGTAAAGGTATATGATGGAAACTACCTCATTCTACTAGTTCCTCTTATAGAGCAGATGAGAGCCTAGTGTTGGCCTCATTGAATCTCAAGATTGTTACTACAACATGTTTCCCTCCTTCTAAAGAGATAAATTATCATGACCCATTTACATAGGGATCCTATCCTAAATATCTTCAAAAGTTTGCTTAAGTAAGAGATGAAGCTACCCACACCCATTAGGCCGAAGGAGGTGGAAAATAGCCCGAGGTTTGACAACTATTTAAACCACAGGAGATTAAGATGTACTATTAGGAATATTATATTTTCAAGATTTAGTTCAAAGTCCAGTATAAACCTAAAGATATCAAGATTCATGAAATTTCTTAGATAAAACCACATTAAATTGCAGGTCAACTTCATCTAAGAAGCTTTGATAATCATAATACTTGTCGGTGAATTGTCATCATTGATTTTTAAAGTTTCTAAAAATGTTGTATGTGAGTACGTATTTTTTGGTTATTTCCTGAATAAAGATTATGCAACCAATATATATTCTAGTTAAATAAAGATCCTTTTATTCAATATTTTTCATGCTTTCATATTTCTACAAGTGATAGCTAGGGCTATGATGAGGAAGAGCTTCCTCTTATGTCCACGATACATGGTGCCCTTTAGGTAAATGATGACGATAAAAACTTTGATAAAGCTGAATGTATTTCATATCAATCTAAGTCCCAATTTATAGACCAGTCTATTGACTTCCTAAATGGGTTTGATTTTTTTATGGCCAATATTGACAACGTCTTGAAGGTTCAACAGAGGAGTGGTATTTGCTTTCAGCATAGATATGGAAGACCAATTACCTAGAATAAGGGAAAGAACATCGTTACTCAAATGTTAAAAATATAAATAATATTTTAGTTTCAAGATAAAATATTGGATAAACAATCTGGCTCGGTAGATTTATTGTCTTAACTCATCACAAGAAGCTTTCTGCCTTACTAAATGTAGATAACACACTAATGTTGTGTTTTGAGCTTTAAAAAATTTTAGCTAATAATTTTTTGGAGCCAAAATTTTTTTGAGTTTCTTACACTGAAGTGAAGTTGAAAGAAAAGACTCTTTCTTGATGTAGTCAATATTTCCTTCAATGATGTTAATCTTTTGATGGGTACCACTAATCATAACAATCCACTATATTTGAAGGCTTTAGTATATGGTGTTCCATTAAATTATATAAGGATAAAGCTTGGTAGATAAGTAAACATCTTTAGTGTCCACACACATGAGTTGTTATCTCTCAACTAAATATATTTTGTCATTAATAATCTAATGCTAACAAATTTTAATTAAAAAATTTAGGTTACTCATGGTTTCTTTAGTTCTGAAGTTAAAGATGAATGCTAAGTTCCTTGTGATCGACATCGAGGCCACTCTCTAGAATCTACTAGGTTTCCCATAGATTCACACAAATAAGGTGGTGCCTTACACTCCTTCAATGTATTAAATATACATTTAGAGGGAAAGAATTTTCCATTCATAGTGATTTTTAACTGTTTTTATTTAATGAGATTTGGATTTATGAGGATGCTTAGTTTTACAAGTTCGATCAACACGATGAGAAGCCTTGGCACATAAGCCTTCTCTATCTTTGATTTATCTTTGGAGACAAGGAGTTACCTAATTTTATAAAAGGGTAAGCCCACATAGTTAATTATATCTCAAAAGTTGTGAGATGTAAAGAAAACTCTCCATAAATGTCATGAGTTAAATAATCGGAGGTCGGACATTCTTGATTTAAATGGTTAACGATAAGTAGAGTATGAAAATGGGAAGAATTAAGATTAAATGGATGGGTCTTATAGTCAGGATAATGCGTCATGAAAGGGATTAAATTATGGGATGGACTATCAAATAAAGCAGGTCTATACCCAAATAATGATGGCTTAAGAGTTTAGATAAGATGGATAAAAAGTTTTAATTGATCAAGTGAGGTCTTAATTTGAATTATGATTGCTTGATTTAATAGTTGGTAATGATTAGAATTTTTATGCTAAGAAGAGAGTTAGGAAAGAAGGATTTTTACATGAGAAGTGAAACCCTTGATTCTATGAACAAAATTTAAAGGGTGGGCTAACCTAGACTTTGGGAATAACATTCACTCTCAATATGCTCATGGTTTTCTTCCATCTCAGGAACATTGATACCTGTCAACTATAACCAACCTAATAAACAAGAATCTTTCTTAAATGGCGTAGCATGGAGGATTTGTATGTTTGAAGCAATCTCAAATAACATCATAAATTACAATGAGTTACATCATTCTAAGGTATTCCTTCTAGTCTCATAAAGTTGATTTTTTATTTCGTACATCCTAGTCCTTAACACTAACATGGGTACCTATCAAACTAGCATTGGTTTTTATACTAAGATAAGCATAGGGTAAGTGTATGATCTACAGTTTAATGCCTAATTTAACAAACCTATGGTTCATGTTGAATTTACCTAGGTTCTATTCTTATTCTTCTTATGTGTATTTTAAATGTTATTCAAGGCTCATTATCTAATCAATGTTTTGCTTCAAGTCCTAGTTTTGTCATCCATGGAGAGAAATTAGAGCATTCCTATGTTTTATCACATAACTTAGCTTTATTTTGTATTTTATTTTGACGTTTCTGGAGAAAACCAACTTGTGAGAGGTTTTCATCTTTCTTTTTGTTTTATTTATTTTCTAATTATTTTTCTTTATTTTAAAGAATAAACATGAAATTAAATAGAAAATGACATATGAAAAAACATATACTTTTAGACTTGGATTAGACTTTGGTTAGGATAAAGCTGAGATGAATTAGATTTCTATAGCATGGGTTAACTCATAATAGAGCTTAAAGATTTTATAAATTAGCTATTTTGGGGTTCATATTGACCTAGATTAAATCTAGTTTGATTTTAATTGATACGCCTGGTTTACACCTAGTTTTGTCATGGTTTGATCATTGTTCACTTCGATCGACTTAGGTTGACTTAGGTTAGCTCGGGTTAGACTTTTGTGGACATGAGTTGATCTAAGTTAATTTAAGCTATACTAGGTTGGACTTGGCTTAACTTGGGATAACTTGAGTTAGACATGGCTGACTTGGGTTAACTTGAGTTAGACATGGGTTAACTTGGGTTGACGTGGATTAGAACTATGTTGGACTAGTTTAGACTTGGGTTGACTTGGGTTAACTGAGGTTGAAGTTTTTTGGACTGCTTTGGACATGGGTTGACTTAAGTTATGAGTCGATATTTTGATTAGTCCAACATTTAGAGGTGCCACGGATGGTTGTTGGTCGACAATTCATATATGGATCTATGGATGAACGCCTCGGATTGATGACGTGGAATGGGAAGTGACCAGGTCATGTGATCACTTCAAGAATACTTGGTCATGGTCACACTTAGAACTTGACGTGGTCATATTGAGGTATTCTTGAGCATTGTCACACACAAAACTAGGTGTGACCACAGTGAGGTGCCTCTAGACATAATAACACCCAAGTCTGGCTATATCATGTCAAGCCAAAAAGAGGGCATGAAAACTTCGGGTCAATGTGGCCACACCAAATAAATGGGTGATTCACATAGAAGTCATTTAAGGCAAAAAATGAGATTAAAAAATTGACCCCCAATATGTTTGGTGAACTTTTTAATATGCGATGCACATATTGGAAATGTCTGAAGCAATTAAACAAGCTATAAGGATATATGATTTTATTTGGGAATGATAATGATTTAGAGTCAGAGTTTTATAAATTACAATGTTTGGGATCTATTGGTGATTTCAGGTTCACCTAAAAACATTAGGATGGAAAATTATGTCGATTTACATTAAAAAAAAAAAGAGGAGAAAAAGCTAATTAGATAAAGAAGTATAGCGTTGGAACTATTATTCAGCCTGAGAACAAGTCAAAGGAGGATCAAGTGCTTTAATGACACTAAGAGGAAGCTACAAAGATTAACATAAAAATTAGGAGGTAAATAGAGTGATTAGATCTGGAAGGACAGTTCTAGTTCTTATCATTCATCTTCAAAGCTTCTTAAGATAATTAAAAGAAAGTGTTTAAATTAGGATGGAAAACGTTGGGACTGCTTACATCCTAAGATATTGGCAGAATGACTGAATTAAGAATGATAACTCTAGAGCTTATCATTCATTCTAAAAACTAGCCATAGAAATTAATAGACTGTGTCTACACTAGGAAGGAAAGCACAGAGACTAACATCATATCCTAAAGAATAAATGAAATTATTAGATCAGAAAGAATAGTTTTGAAGCTTATCATTTATCATAAAACTACAAAAAATAGAGAAAATGTGTTTATACTAGGGAAAAAAGTTTGAGCACTAACATGCAATCCTAGAAAATAAATGGAATGGCTATATCAGGAAGGATAACACTGGAGCTTATTACTTGTCTTGAGAGCAAGTCAGTGAAGGAGATCCATACTATTGACAGAGAAGTTATTTTTGTTTTGCTGAGGAATTTGATTTGAGTATATTGAGAAGTTGTGATGTGAATTTGTATTGTGCCTGAACACGTTAAGAAAGAAAATACATGAGTTTATTTTCAACATAAGAGGTGCATAGGGGCAACATGGTTATGAAAAATAATATGGTGATCTAAACTAAAACCAAGTTAGGCAATCAATTTAAAGTAGATAGTTCAATGACTGGCATTTTCCTTCAACTCTAACCAAGTTATTTAGAAGTAAATTATTAGGCTTTGGTCATCTAAGGTTTTTTTTATGCAGTGCAATAATTATACTAGAGAGTTGCACAAATCTACTAGGTTCACAGAGTCAACATATTAGCTAATTCAATCCTATATAAGGACTAAGGTCAATGAACTGAGAAGTAAGAGAAGTTATGTGTATGTTAATTTTTTGTTGATTTATTTTATTTTATTATTTAGATGTTCAAAGAATAAAACAAAGAAATATTTCTAATACTGATATTACTTGCTTTGCACTTAGTTTAGATTAATCAAGTCATGACTTAGCCAAAATAAGAAAAATAATAAAAGAAAAAAAAAAGAAGTTGCTAATGAAGGGACTGCGTCAATTCTTAATCCTTGTAATTGAGAGTTGATGCCAACTTATTCTTCTATTTAACATTAGATAGGCTTAGTGATCCTAACTTGGTAGTGTGCAAAGGCTATACTAGGATGCATCCAATATTTACAGAGCTAAGGAGTTATTTAGTTTTTAAGGTGGTGTGTCAAAAAAGTAACGAAACTATGAGAAGAAAGATATATGTTTGGTGTCCAATGAGCTAGACAGAGTTAAGAAACTTATCTCAACTCATATATTATAACCCAAAGCATTAACCTAAAATAGTATACGATTAGATTATTGAACCTATTCTCATTTTCATGATGCCATATGAGGCATACTTTAGCTAGATCTATGGAAAGAAACGATGAGGACCAAATATGATCTAACTGCCTTATCCCACGATGTTCAATAATTGTACTATAGAATAATGATATAGCATTGGAAAAACTTCTTGAAAATAATAGATAAAATGAAAGGAAAAATATAAGTGAAATAACATAAAATTTAGATATTTTAATAACCCTTAACATACCATATTACATGTCCTCAAGTAATCACATAATCGGTTGGGAGTCTAGGAAAATAATTAGCACTCATGTAGGGTTTTAGATATTCAACTTATTTATCAAAACATAAAAGAAGTTACATGTCATCATAGGACCAATAACCTTTATAAATTAATAACTTGACCTTTCCTTAATTTCCATCATTCCTTCCTCAAGAACACTCTTTAGATACTTAATTTGGTATTGGTTAAAGTTTTGTTTACTAACTTTGATGGTCTTTAATATGACACTAGTTGATTTTACCTTACTCAGAATCACTTAACATTTTCTTTAAAAATAACTTTATAGGGACTTTATTAAAGAACTTAGTCACTTAAGTCCCATGAGACACCCTTATGATTATTATTTCTCTTTTATTAAAATTTCTCTTTTCAACCTCGACCTTCATGTAAAGGTTTTTTACTTTTTTGACTTTTCATATTCTTTTTTTTTTTTTTTTTTTTTTTTTTTTTGTTTTTTTTAGAGTTTTATTACATCTAGTTAAAAACGTTTTCTGTTAATCTTTTAAATATGAAGAAAGGCAGTGTTTCTTAAGCAAAAAACCTCACAGTAGATTGTTTAATGCCACCCATTTTGGTTGTCCTTTCGATTAAAATTTAATATATGTTAAGTTTGTTAAAATGAACTGAAATAAGAAGAAAAAAAACTTTCTTTGTTTGCAAATTAACATTGAATTACACCTTTTTAATAATTTATGTGTACTCTTAAGTAGGTCTAAGGTTGGTAAGTTATTAAGTCTAATTATTAACCTATTAATGTTAATTTTTTATGAATGAAATTTATCTTCTTTGAAAACACTATGAAATATTATTTGACATAAATCAGAATTCCTAACAATAGTTCAATTAAATGGGGATGTGGTCAACTGACTAGGAATTGGCAAATATTTTTTGACCATCTAAAGGTGTCATCAAATCATGGGTTTGAAAGAGCACATTACGATTTAGGTCCATATTTCATGGTTTGGTAGGGTTAGAAAGACCTCTAGTGAGGTTAGAGATCAATTTAGGTAGATCCATGCCCTAAAGTAAAATTTGTGGTCAAGGTGGACTCTAATGTTTATGGAGAAGCTCCTAGAGTTTTGAGTTGGTTTATGTGACCTATGGGGTGTCATGTCATGCTCATGGGATTCAATTTTGGTTTTGAATTTGGTCACAAACCTAAGCTAGCCCAGCCATAGACAAAGAGGTCTTGTGCTTACTTTGTTGCAATCCCAAAGATCCTAGCTCTACTATAAGGTCTTGTAGAAGTGGTGTGGAGTGAGTCCCAAAAAACGTGAGGTCAATAAATGGACCCTAATATGCTTGGTGTAGGAAAATGGTATGCCACACATAATGGCCATGACTAAACTAGTGAGTCAACTTAAATGTACTTTTATATGTCAAAAATATTTTGGGGAAATGGTCATATATATATATATATAATGTAATTTGTTGTTGGGGATTTATGTGCAACAAACAGATTCACGAGCTCAATGAAAGGAATGTTGTTAATTCATGTCAGGAAGATCTTACTTCTACTTTCAATACTTTCTGGGGAAAGAGGTCTTGAGATCCAATAAAGGCTTTCAACAACTCAAAATGTCAATGCCAAGTCCCTTTCTCATTAAGAAGGATGACCAATAGACTAACATTCCAACTGAAGAGGAGAATGAATAAGCTAGAGAAAATTCATGATTCTTAATCCCTGAAATTATACATGTGTAAAATTAATAAAGTTGACAGTTCTTTGCAACAACTCCAAAAACCTGATTTGTTATTTTATAAATAAGAAATTTAAGCAATTTATTTTGAGGTTCTATGCAAGTATACATATCGTTATCAAGTAATACAAAACTTTCTGTTTAAGGTCCAAATATTGATCCTACAAGGGCGCTTTAAATTTGCATTAGAAATTTAAATTAAGAAATTCACAACAATAAAGAAAATCAACTACACTAATTGCGAATGTTTAAGGTGCTATCATAACTAAATTACCAACTACTAGCAAAACTGTAAAGCAAAGCTAAATAAATATAGTGATGAAGTTATCTAATATGAGAAAACATCTTTCCCACTACAATGAGTTTTTAGTTTAAAGAGAGAGATGAATGGTTATAATATGTCTTGTGCCAAATATGAGTAATTTTAATTCTTTATTCTTAGTCGAGTGTTATAGAGAATCATTGGCTAATCTTAGGTGTAGTCTCTAAACCCGTCGTTAGACTAAGTGGATACTGGCTCTCACTTTAGAGCTCCCACTTCCCTTCCCCTTAAAGCTAACCCTCTCTTTAGTACGTAAACACTAAGAGCAAAATGGGGATTTTTGTCAATCACATTAGAATCTCAAATTTTTCACCAAATAATATATATTTCCCTTTTTATTTGCACCCAATTCTATGAACAAAACACTCCTTCATGGAATCGAATCTGATTCTCACTTTATTGTAAAAGTCATACTCCTTTTCCTAGATAGTATGTTTTACAACACATGTTAACGTTAGATTGGTCAAATCAAAAAGTAAATTAAGAATAGTGAAAAGACATCACAATTTATTTTATATTTTAACATTTTCGTATCCTAATTATCTCTTCATTTCACCATATCTTAGAGTAGGGAGAAAGACAAAGAAAACTACTCAGTCCTCATGAGAAAGATACCAAAAAATACAAATTTCATAAATAAAAAAAAGTTTATACAATAATAATAAACAAACACTACCTATCTTTAACACTTCCTCAAAGAAAATCCCTTGTAGCTCCACTTGGACACTTTCTCTCTATACAAGACTCTTGATTTTCTCTTCAAAGATGCACGCAAGAAGAAATCTCTGACTTCTGTCCCTTTCCAACAACTCTTACAAGAAATCACATTTAGAGTTACCACACTAAACAATACACAATGGAACACTAAATAAAACTCAATGACATACTAGCCCCCCTTATTCTGATCAATTTTTGCTCTAAATAAAACATAATTTCAGTTTTCCAAGAGGTGTATTCAATAACTTTTCAAAAAGTGTCCAAATTCATTGAATCTTCTAGAAATTTACCCAACATCAACATTGGCGCCGTCGGTGCCTGTGGTCTGAATTATTTATTGTGCTCTCTGTAAAATGGCGCCATTGATGCCCCTGATGTTTTGGACTCCTTCTTGATGGGGCCATCGACGTCCATGCTGGCGTTGTCGACTCTGAGTATTTCTTTCAAAATGCTATTTTGACTCCAAATTACATCATTTTTGCTTCAAGTGCTAAAAATCATCATCCTGCAATAAAAAATGAATAATATCTTCTTTGAAAGCACAATATCAATAAAAATGAGAGTAAAATATTATTCTAAAAATGCATATAATTTTGGTGCATCAAAATCTCCCAAATTTAAATGTTACTTGTCAGAAATAAAGAGTTTAATACTAAAGGTATATGAATATCTAGCACTTAACACGAAATGTTACTTGTCAAAAAATACAAATTTAAAAGTAAGTAACTACTTTACTACATAAAAATATGACTTATAATAAAGAGTTTAACTTCTAGATTTCCATATTTTGGTCTATCAAATATCATCACATAACTTAAGAAAAATTTTAAAAATAACTCAAGCTACTACGAAAGGTATATGAATATCTAGCACTTAAGTTTAAGATTTACGAGACAGTTTTTTTCAAGGAAAATTGCAAATTATCATATTAAAGCCACTTAGAATATCCATAGGAAAAGAACTTCATGAAAACTTTACAAGTAAATATGTTAATACTTGAATACAAGTTTAAAGAATGTAGCTAAGCCTTCTTCTTTAAGTTGATTAATGTAAAGACAACTTTTAATTAGGCATCTCCTCAAGCTTCTCCTCACATATTTTTCTTTTCTTTTCTTTCTCTTATTTTTTTCTTTTGCTTCTGGCTTTACTTTTTTTATGTAAGGTTTACTAAATCTCGATAGCTTTTAATAATTTTGAACATCATTATCCTCTTCATAATGTTATAAAAAATTTTCACATTCCTTCACTTTATAAATTCATCTTAGTTTTGAAGATTTTAATATAGTTTCAATATTCTCTTTTACATGGAAACTCTAAGATTCTCAATACTTCAAAAATACAAATTCCTTTACTTAAAATTGAAAAGCATAGTCTTATTATCTCATACCAAATACCTTAATCTCTAGAATTAACCTTTATTATCAAAAGTTTTTACTTAACCATTGTATATATTTAGAAACACAAATATAGTTATCCAAAAATAGGCTCTACTACCACAGATCATGTTAAATTAAATTTTTTTGAAATATAGCTCATTCAAGACATATAAAATTAAGTTTCTTTCATTAAAAAGGAATTTTTCTTCCGTCCAAACTTAAATTTTGAAAAGATTATGCATGAAAAACTGAAAATACACGCTGAAAGAAAACATTTGACAAATAAAGAAAAGACTTACTTGTTGAAGGTTCTATTTTCTTTTGAAACTTAACTATAAAATATTGCAGGTGCTAGTATAAAAAGCTACAAGACTTAAAACATTAAATATCACAAAATATATATAAAAAATATTTGCTGAGAAAAAGTTAACTAAAAATAAATACGACAAAGTAATAAAAACAAATAACAATAGTAAAATAAACTTCAATTCAACAACAACTCTACAGATGATTGTTTACAACACAACATCCAATACAAATCAAAGTTTCACATTTAACAAAGTAAATAATAACAATAACAACAAATTGCAACAAACTTTAAACTAAATAAGAGATCAGAACTATGAATAAGAAGCCATCTTCACTAATCTTATTCTTTCTCTTCTTCTTCTTCTTCTATGTCAAAATTTTGCTGTTGATAAGGGGTAAAGATAGGGTGACTCAGAAACTGTACTGAGTGGTCGCCCCTCATATATCTTACATAGCATCATCATATGCAACATCATATTCAAACTTTTGCTTTGTTAAATTATCATTATGTGCATTTCTGGCCTCCAAATTTTCAATCATGTTCTCTATTCTCAAGACATCTCCTTGTTAGATCATCATTTGTTCTATAAGTTCCTTGAGAGTAGGGGTGCTAGAAGTAGAAGGAATATCCTTACTCCTACATTTCGTTCTCCATCCAACATGAGATTCAGTTTTTAATATTTGCTGACCCGTTAAGTTTAAGAGGCTCTACCCTTTCCTCATCAATTCTAAAATCAACTCCTGATTGCTCACATAATGTGCAAATCAGAGCAGGGTGTCCTAATCCACCGGTTTTATTACCTAAAGCAATAGAATGAATATTCCTACAGATTATAGATCCAACATCAAGATTGCCCATTTGTTGCATACAAAAGTTCAAGATAGCCCTATCCATAGTAACTTCATTATGGTGTTTTGTAGGTATCATTCTGGCAGATATAAAGTAGTGTCAGACCTTTGATACTACATTTAACTTAGAAGCAACAAATTTTACCTTAATGTTATTCTTCACCTTCCAAGCTCCTCTTCCATCAGTAAGAGATGAAATAACTTCATCCAAAGCTTCGTTTGTAGTAGAGAATGTGTTGTACTTATAGAGAAATTCTTCTCGCAACTGATAAAGATCATTAATCCTCCTCAAGGTGAATTCAACCATTTTACCACGAACATAAACGTGGTCATCAGTAGTCTCTTTAAAATTGGCATAGAACTTCATAAATATACCAGTAACAACCTCGGAAGTAATGTAACAGAAATTCTCCCACTATCGAGCAATAATCAGTCTTTCGACTTCACCACCTAGGTTTTTCAACGCTTGATCCATAATATTATCTTTGTATTTAGTAGAATATTAAAATGAACGCTAGATTTGTAATTCATTAATTTTTTTTCATCAAATTCCAATTTCCTCTTTCCTTTGCTCATCCTTGGTGCCATTGTAATCATTGAAAGAAAGAAGAAAAATTGATAAAGTCCAAATAAATTCTGAAAATTTTGAAAATCACAATGTCGATTATTTAAAAATTAAATCCACTAAGTAAGATTTCTTCACCAAAGGATTTTCAAAAATTCTCTTTGATAAATTTCAAAATTTTGGATCTAGGGAATGTAGGAGAAATTCTTGGTGGAAATAAAACATTTTTAGTTCAAAGTGTAGCTTTTATCGAGAAAAAATGAAATTTAAACTCCTTTTGTCTTCTAATCCCTTTAAATTCAAGTGCTTGTTAGCCCTATGAGTCTAAATCGAAGGTTGAAGGTGATCGAAGGGGTCAAAATAATGTTTTCTTTATGCATATCATGATATTTCAAGGTATTTGGGGATTTTCTGGTTTCAGGCACCGTCGACACCGATGCTGGCGTCGTCGGGGCCCGTGCCAAAAATATTAAACTTCCATTATTTTTTACATCACTTATTTCTAATTCACTTCAATGTTTAATTAGTCTTTTTAAACAATAATATTCATCCTCAAATAGTCCACAAATAAATATTTTAACAAACAAGACAAAACCAACTTTTATATATGAAATTCCAAATTTTTACAAACACAAATTTTTAATCACACTAACATATACATAAAGCAAATCACACTATAACTCAGCGTCGAAATCAACCCACAACACTAGAACACTGAAAACTAAACTGTCCATACAATTAAAGTTTTAAAGCAAAGTAAATCCAACACAATTACATTAAAAACATTATTATTTTTAAACAATGGAAAGTCTAACTTCTTGAACTACTCCTCTTCATCTTCAGTACATTTTCTCCTCTAATATCTCCCATAGACTGGTAATGTACATACAAGTTGTAGAATGGTTGGTATCAGAATTGGCCAGTTGAATTTTCATCGATCCATTCATTCTTCTTAAACATCTGCACTAAACTTGCTTCAATCTATCTAGTATGATCAAAGTGTTCATTCTCTAATCTAAGTGATTGAAAAGGTAAGTAAGATTTCTTATCACATTCATGATATTCTGAAGTTCTATTTCTATCTTTTTTATTTTCTCCTCCAAAACTTGTGAACTTCCAGCTGTCCAGGGCATTAAGGGTGCTGAAGCATGTGATGATTGATCTAAGATAATGTCCAATGCTTCATTTCCATTCCTAATATAGATTTCATTAATAAGATCCATGGGCACCCAGGGTAATAACACTTTCTCCCACCCTTTATATGGTACTTGTGATTGACTGCAGAGTAAGAAGATCGTAGAAGGATGCCCCAATCCATTTATGGGCACATTGAATATAATACCCATAATAGATTTAAAAATAATTGACCCCACAACAATGGGCTTTCCGATTTGAATGCAATAGTTTAAAATCGTACTTTTGAAACTTTACTAATTTTTATTATTGGGAGTAGTTTTGCAGAGATGTAAAAATGGCATTGTTTAGATATCGGATTTAGCAGTGAAGCAGAGAAACTAACGCACCCCTCATCTCTGATTTCCCAATTATCACTTTCATCCGTCAGAAATTGGTTTACATCATACATCAAATCCATCGTTGGGATAAATTTTTGTATAATGATAGATCAACATGATTACTATCATTAATATAACATTAATTTGTTATGGAGTAAATGGTATGCCCGTACATCGAACGAAGATGACTCCTTGGTTAATTCCATTAAGATTAGCGTAGAATTCTCTTACTCCTGGAACAACTATTGCAGTGGTAGTGTAGCATAGAACTTCACAACGTCACAATATTATGATTTTTCCAATCTGCAAACTTGGATTACTTAATCCATGATTTCCAAAGCCTCTCTCCTTGAAAAGTTTCTTCTTCGTGATGACTTTATCGTATAATTTTCGCGCGTCAAAACTTATGAACTTTCTTCGATTGAAAGTCCGATATCTTGAAGTGTTTCTAGAATTGGAAGCCATGGACTTTGAAATTTGCAAGTACCTGGTCATCTAAATTGGTTTTCATGCCTTTAAAAAGACTCCTAGGTAGTTATTTTGAAGCAAAATCCTGCTAAACTCTGCCAAAAACTCCCTGAACTGTTGAAACTGCACTAGGCGCTATCAGCACCCCCGATTGCATCATCGGCGCCATCGCTCTGTAAAATAACACCGTCGGCGCCCATGCTGGTGCCATCGGCGCCAAGGCCACAGTTGCGTTTGTTTCATCTTTTGTTCAATTCATTTCCAAATTTTTGTCCAATACCTATATTTGTCTTGATTTATGATATATAGAATTGTGTAGGATTCTAAGGTATTATTATCTCTTAATACTTAAAACAATTATTAAACAATATACTATGATATATATAATATATTTCAGTTTCTCATGCTGCTATTTAGATTCTCAAACAAGTTCCCTAATATCTTCTAGAATTGGTTTCCTCAAGCTGCTATTCAGTATAATTTCTATTTCTCATTGATTGAATGGGCTCCTCCTCCTAATGGCTGGATGAAAGCTAATACTGATGGAAGTTTTTTAAGAGGATCTGCTGGCTATGATGGGGTTTTCAGAAACTCCCTTGGACACCATGTTCTCCATTTCTCCTCACCAACTTGGGCTATAGATGCTGCAAAAACTGAAATGATAGCAATTTATTGGTCTCTTAAAACTGTTGTCCAATGTAATATTAGACCATTAATCATTGAAATTGACTCCAATGTTTGCACCAAGTTTTTGCAGCATAAGGAGGACCCCCCTTGGCACATTGGAAGATTGATAAGGAAAATTCAAAGGAATTTTGGCAGCTACACTATTAAAATTCATCATATCAACAGGAAAGGCAGTGGGCCAGCTCATCTTTTGGCCACTTCTGATAGATGTTCTGAACAAGTTATTGTGGCAAATTTCCCTTCTCCTGAGTTGGCTTATCTACTGCATGGGGATAAATTATGCATACCTCAAGTTCACACCTTCTGAGGAGGATTTATTTGTGGTCCCACTTTTCAAATTGCCTCTGCCCTTGGTGGCTATTTTGATTTTTTGTTTCCACCTTGACCCCTTATCATGTGTGTTTTCCCTTATGTTTTTGGGAACCTTAATGGTTCCTTTTAAATTTTTTTTGAAGCCCTTTGGGCTAATTGTTGTTTTCTGTTGTTGATGGACTGATGATTCCTGTATTGATTTATCAAGCCCATCTTGCTACTCTTGATATTGTAACCTTCCCTTTACTTTAACATGTACGGAGACATTGGTTTCTCCTTGATGAATATATATATATATATATTATGAAAGGAACAATGCTCCATAGAAGAAAAAAAAAGAAACTGTGCTACATGCCAAAAAAATGGGACCCCTAAATAAACAGCAGAGTTATCCCATCAAAAAAACCTACGAAAGAGTATGTCTAACAAAAGGAAGTGGTAAAAGATCTCGTTCCAAGTGTAATTTTAGTGGAGATGGAGCAACTTTGCGAATAAGGGTATGATCAGTGTGGAGCCCCATTCTAGAAAGCCAATTAGCAGGCTTGTAACCTTCCCTGTGAATATGGGAATAACTGGTTTGAGAACTTTCCCCATTTCTTGAATCTCCTTGATTAAGTATAATATATGCCAAGGGTTGTCTCTCGAATCATTCATAATGCTAACTAAAGTGCCAGAGTTTCAACTTCTAAAGGATCACTAGCAAAGGTAGGTGATTGAAATTAAAGCAAACAAACACCCCTACAGTCACCGAAAACACCCCCATGCCAGCATGAGGGTATAAGAAGCTGCCATCTGTATTGACTTTGACCCATCCATGCTGGGGAGGTAGTCACCTCACCATAATGGGCTTTACAGGATGAAAGGTACCCTAATCACCATGAGAAAGTATCTTTGGGAATTTCTTTTGTTTACTGAGTTTCTGTACATATGCAAGTCAGTTATGAGCCACTTTCTTCACCCCTAATTCAGCTTCAACAAACTTCATCTTATTCGTTTCCATCCTCACAAACCAACCCACTATGCAAGGCACCACAAAGAGCTTGCCAATCAGCCAATCTTTTCAACATTGAAAGAAATCCCCATAAGAGAGACTCTAAACTGGTAAATTAACCTGATTTAAAAAGACCTCCCAAATCAACAACACAATGGAGCATTTGAAGAATAGGTAGTTCACAGATTCCTCCTCTTTTTTATATATATATATATATATATATATATATATATATATATATATATATAAAAGAGCAACTCGTGGCTCCTTACGTGTTAATAATAAAAAAGATTACAAAAAAGAGAAGGGATAGTGGATCCCATCTAAAAGCAAAAAAAAAATATTTTTTTTTATTAAAAGAGCAGCTCGTGGCTCCTTACGCGTTAATCAAAGGAAAAAAGGTACATAATTGGGGAGGTAAGGAGGAGCCCTTCTGAAAAGAAGAAATAATACAAATAAAGCCTAAAGTTTCCTCCCTCCGCATTACAACACCACACTAAAATACAAGTAAAAAAGCTCAAAAAAGATATCACCTCAAAAAATACACGTATCCTAACATATAGTATACCAATCAAACTTAGTATACACAAAGTAAACATGTACACAAAGTGCAAAAAAATGTTGTGTGAATTGTAAGGCCAAAACATCCTGAAGCAAAACTATCCCCCAAACCAAGAACAAATAGGCCAAGAGAAGCAACAACAATGTGAGATAGTGGCAGCTTAACACCTGAAAATAGTACTATTAGTACTATTAAAAATTACAAAGATGTAAAGCATTAAGATAGCAGTCCAAATAGTCCAACTGTAGAGTCTATTGGAAACAGTTGTAACTCGAGGAAAGGTAGAAATATATTGCCTTCATTCATGTGATAATTTCAAAAATATGACATCAAGGGCTCAATGCTATAATCACCAATCTCTAATTTAGACAGGAAACACCAAAAATTCAGGAAAAGGAAAAGGAAAACATTGATCTTGATCTGCAGATGCTCAACATACGATCACCTAGATTTTTACCGCAAGCCACTTAATGCAATAGTATGTCAAAGCCACCAAACCCAGCTTTGTGTCCCAATGATTAAAACTAAAGTAATTCACTATAATGCTAACCAAAATGAAGCCATAAGACTCCAAATAATAATAATAGCTCACGGTCTAGAGAAAATTTCACAATAGAAAACTAGCTGCCAATGAAGCAAAAAATAGTATCAATCAGCCTTCCATTAAAGCAAACATAAGTAGCTTGAACCGTGAGCCTCCAATCTTCAAAGAGGTTGACAAAAATAACATCAGGGACTTCATAGCTATAAGAAAAGTGATGTGTTGTATACAACCTCAACAACAATACCAAGTAAAGGAAATAAGTGATCAAATCCTCAAATCCCAACATAGTATAACAATGTTTAACACATGCATTATGGAACAAACTTTTCACTGAGTTGCCAACCTAAATGAGGCCATAAAATCCTCTATAAGAGAAAGATATTACTAAACCATCCTTTAGGATGAACAGAAAATTAAAAACCCTGTCAATATCACATTCCTGCTCGTGAGCCAAAAAATCTAACCAACAAAGTAGAGAGAAAGTGTTGTTATAGCCAAACATTCCAAACTCAAATTTGTATACAGAAAAGCCTCCATAATAGTCTAAATTAGAATAAAGTAGGCAAGAGTTTAACCAAAAGCCCCAGAGAAAAAATGGTGCGTAGTGCAAGACTTTAAGGGTGGCCCATAACAGTAGCTAATCATCAAATTAAAAGTACTGACCAAAAAAAGTTTAATCCACAAAGGCTGTCCAAACCAACAAATAATGCCAGCATAAATAATCATTCTAAGCCCAAAACTAAGGAGCCAACACCCTAAACATAGGAAATAACTATAAGAAGACTTCCCAATATGAAAACGAATAGTTCTTCCAAAAAAAGTCCAAAATTGAGCTCCTAACTCCCACAACCAAAATAGAAAAAATAATAGGACTTCCTGCTTAACATTCCAAAGTAGCTGGCCAATAAAAAGCTAGAGAGACATCTTCAAGAAAAGTAGAAAATTGTAATCCAAAAAGACCTAAGCCAAACTCATAAAAAGCAAAAGAAAAAAAACCAGATGAGGGGGTAGCACCTCAAAAACATACATAGGGGCGTCTAAATCATTTTAAATTAGTTTATACAAGGATGAGGCAGGGATATTACCAAAAATAGCATTTTGAACCCTACATTTTGCCAACCAATCTGTAGATTGATTCCCTTCTTTATAAATAAATAAAAATAAAATTTTAAGGTGATGCCTTTCAATAGTGTACTTGATATTTTCAGTAAAGATAAGATATACCAAGGTGGTTTGATCTTAGCCAAAAAATATTTAGCAGGAATTCAAAATCAGTTTCCACCATAATGCCATTTAAGTTTAAAGAGGAAACAGTATGAAGAGTAACAAGCATCCTAAAGGCATCAGTCTCAAGAGAAGAGTTAACAATATAGGGTGACACAATATAAGCAATACATCTGTCAGTAACATCTCTGATAATCCCTCCCACTTACATGAACATTACCCATTAACCAACCATGAGGTGGTGGTCCCATTTAATCAAAATGGGTTTCCTACCCTTGGTCAGTCTAAGAGAGGCATCCTGTCCAAAGAAGGACTTCCAAGCCTTTTTAAAGTAAGAAACTGCTAAGATGGAAATGGTAGAGGGGGTATGAACATTAGCTTAATAATTATGACTCTTTCTTGCCAATTAAATAAACCATAAAAATATAACAGGAAAGCAGAAGTGTTTGTTGAAAGAGGGTTCAAATCCCTTCCATATTTCAAAAGCTATATTGAAATTCAAATTAAGGGGCCAGTGGATACCAAATAAGCACCCAATGCAATTCTAGACATCTTTAGCAAAAGGACACTAAAAAAAATAGGTGATTTACTGATTCAACATCTTTTTTACAATTATAATAGTAAGAGGAAAGTTTAAGCCTTTTCAAATTAAGTATATCATCAAGGGGAAGCAATTTATGAAAGTATCTCCAGAGGAAGTAGGAAATCGATGAAGAAATGTGTCCATGCCAAATAAACACATGCCATTTCCATGGAGTAAAAGAGTGTAAGTTTGAGTAAAGCCATTTTGTAACAGATAAGTTAGCCGGATTCTTCCAAAAAGGATGAGCCTTACCTTGAGATTTAACAAGAATTCTAGCTATAGCAGGAGCAATTTCACCAACTAAAGAATTTAACATATCAAGATTCCAATCACCATTAATCCAACAGTCCGAGACAATTAAATTAACATCATAATCTTGAGTAGACAAATTAGAAAAAGTAGAGATACCCCAGTCATCATTCCAAAAGGAAATACTACCATCACCAATATCCTAAAACATGTGAAGCGACATCACGTGCAGCAATGATGGCTTTCCATAGTCTAGAATCCCCCACTCTCCAATTAACAGTGGAAAGGTGTAAAGTTTTGCAATATTTATGCTGTATAAATTTAGCCAATAGAGACTCTCCTTGCCAAAATTTGAACCAAAATTTACACATATTAATGTTAATAGTATGTTGCTAAGTTCTAAACTCGAGCTCACCAGTAGAAAGAGGTTTAAAAGCATAGTGCCAAGTAGTCAAAGTTTTAGTAGATCTAGATCCCTACCAATGGAAATTATTAACAATATTTTCAAGAATCTCTTGAGTGCTCTTTTTGGTTTTGAGAACCTGCATCATATAAAGAAAGAGTGTGCAAAGAGCACTTTTTAATAAAGTAAGCCTACCTCCGTTAGAAAGGAAATTGTTTTTCATATCATTGATCTTGAGTTTAACCTTGCCTATCACCTCATCCATCTAAGTTTGCTTGGTTCTACCTCTGAGAATGTTGACACCAAGATGATTGATAGGGAGCTTAGAGATTTTACAGCTAGTGAAATTAGGAGCGCAAGCAAGGGTGCTGGGTGGAGCACCTTTGCCAATGTACATAAAGCACTTAACCAAATTGAACATCATCCCAGAAGTATTTTGAAAATCTTTTAGCAAGGTCATGGTAGCTTTGATGGCACATTTGCTAGCGTTTATAAATAAAATAGCATCATCAGCATAAGCAAGGTGTCTTACGACAATTCTAGACTTGTAGGAAAATTGAATATAAGGATGCTGATGTTGCAACTTATTAATAAGTCTGGATAGGTAATCAAAAGCAATAATGAAAATAATGGGAGAAAGAGGCCCTCCCTGCTTGATGCCCCTATTGGCAGAAAAGAAACCACAAGTTTCATCGTTAACCATCACACTATAGCTATTGGTAGACAACCATCCCTGTATGATAGAGCAGAAATCCTCTTTAATGCCTTTAGCTTGTAGAATATTGAGAATAAAGTTCAAGCTAATTGTATGAAAAGTTTTTTTATGTCAAATTTAAGGACCATATTTCCCCACCTGTACTTTTTGTCCAGCTCCTCAATCATTTCTTGCCCTAAAAGGACATTTGTCAATGAGTCCCTGCCCTTTATTAAAGCAGACTGTTGTTTAGCAGTAATGTGAGTAAGATGAGGCTTCAATCTGCTAACAATAATCTTACTCATAACTTCAGATATCACGGTGGTGAGAGATAGAGGACAAAAATTGTCCCAATTGATCTTATCATTGCTTTTTGCAATAAGAAAATTCAATGCTAATGTGAAAACTTTACTTGGATTATTTCCAAGGAAAAAACTTTTGATAGCAAGAATAACATCCTTCTTTATAACCTCCCAAGCATGTATGTAGAAGGCAGAAGAAAACCCATCATGACCAGGTGCTTTGTTAGGGCAAAAAGATTTGAAAGCATTAAAGATTTCCCGCTCATCTGGAGGATAAACCAAACTAAGATTATTAGCATAATCATACTCACTCTCATAGTAAGTTGGATCAACAGGCATAATATGAGAAGAAGTGTGAAAGAGGTCAGTGAAATAGCTAACAACACTATCACCAATCTGTGTCATATTAGTGAAAGTGCTCCCATCAACTTATTTATACTTTTAAAATGCTATTGATGTATCTTCTATGCTTGAGAGTAGCATGAAAATATTTAGCGTTTCTTTCCCCTGCAACAAATGAAGAGTCGTTAGGTTTCTATTTAAGCAAATTTTCCTCTAAAGCAATAACATCCAATAGATCTAGATGAGCTTGAGCAACAATGTCCATTAGATGAGGGGAAATATCAAGTTGAGCTTCTGAGGGATCAACAATATTCTCAGCATCCTTAACTTTTTTATGTACATTACCAAAGACCTGATATTTCCATTTAGTTAGTTGAGCAGTCACTTTCTTATGGAATTGCCACAAGACAAACTAAGGAGTTCCAACACCATCAAAATTTCAAGCTTGTGTCACCAAATAAAGAAAAGCAACATGAGAAGTATAAACATTAAGAAAGTTAAATCTAGAGAAGGCCGACTTGACAGTAAAAGCCAGAGAGAGCAAAATAGGATTATGATCAGAGGTAACATGACTCAAATGTTGCACCTTCACAATAAGGAAGTGACTTAGAAAAGCCAAATTAGCCAAGAAACGATCCAATCCCTGATAAAAAAATCCCCTCCTCCAAGTGTAAGGAGTACCTGTACTGCCCATGACATAAAAACCTGCATTAGACACAAAGTTAAAAAATCTATTTATAAGAGTAGGCTCCACTCTGTCACTGCCCTTTCTTTCCATAAGCTTCAAGATCATATTGAAATCTCCAACAACAAACCAATTCTCATTGATGATGCTTCCCATAGACTCAATTTTCTTCCAAAGCAAGTTTTTTTCATGCAAACAAGAGCTAGAGTAAACAAAAGTGCCCCACCCCTGAAAATGATCAAAAAAAGTTTGAATTATAATGTATTGACCCTCATCTTCAATAATTGAAAGAGTGACAATGGGCTTCCTGGAAACCCAAAATTTATTGTTGAAATTGCAGTAAGAACGATAGCCTTTAAATTTATTTAGTATTCTGTGTTTATTGACATGAACCAAAGGCTCCAAATTTAAAAAAATGAGTAATTTGAGAACCCTACAAAAGTTTTCAAGCCTGTTAACAAAGTTAAGGTCCACCACTCCCATAATATTTCAAACCATTATGTTAGTCATGATGTCATGAGCCAACGCTTCTAAAAGATCTAGTAGAGTTGACCACTATTCTCCATTTAAGTGATAAACACTTTCCTGTATAATATTACTAGCATTAAGTTTAGATAACTCAATGTTACGTTTAACCTTTTTCTAAAAGTACTTTTACACTTGCCATTCATTTTCTAAATTTGATGTGGCATTATCTAGAGCTGTATTTATATCAAAACGTTCTCCAATAATAGGAGAGTGCACCATGATTCTAGGGAGAGTAGAGCATTCATTATTATTAGTGTGTCCTGCAGGAGAAGAGGGTCTATTATCAGGATTTGCTTTCATAATCTCCTCATTGATCATGTCTTCGTCAGGCCACGTAAGAGGAGAGTGTCTATGAGGAGAAATAGCAAAGTGATTGTCTGAGTTTTCAGCTATTTCCACATTGTCTAAAATCTGCATATGTTTTGCTGTAATATTATTACACAAGTGTAAGGCTTCAACTCGTTGTTGCCCATCATTAATATTCAAATGTGGAGGTAAGCCTTCAATACAATTATTAATAGCTCATGTGACTAAAGGGTGCACACTAGAAATAGCATTAGTATCAATATTTTCAACGAAAACATTTCTATTTTCAACACCAGGTGGCTCAACATGTAGATCATTAGTTTTATTGTTAACAAGATTAATAGATTGCCTGATATTTTGGGAATTTTTAAGTTATGGATTCAAACAAAAGCATGAAGTAGTTTGATGCCCAAACATAGAGCAATGGGTGCAGTAAGGCGAATTCCTTTCAATTTCAATAGGCTGCCAATATCATTGATGTTGCGAGCCTATCCAAATTTCATTACAGAAAGCCATTTTCAATGGTTTTACATAAGCAACAGCTAGCGAAAAAGGTATTGTGTGGTTAAAAAGATGTAGTTTAAGCCCTGAGAATTGAATCCATATCGGATTAATAGGAAACTCAGCTTTAGATCAAAATGAATAGACCATTTCCAAAATTTCCACATGTACCTTTTTGCAACGAGGTGAGTGTAATCCTCATCATTTGCTAGTTGAATAAAAATATGTCTACCATTAATGATACCAATCTTCCTCCAACCTTTTAATTTTAACTTATCAAATTCTCTCCTTATGATCTCATCCTTAGGAATGCCATAAGTAAATTTACCAACTAGGGAAAGATGACAAGAAGAGGCCAGCACAGATGTTTCATCTTCAGTAACATAAAGAGCAAGTTTACCATTCTTTTTCCCCAATTTTTTGATGAAAGTATAATGTCCTCCAATATTAAGTGTGTCATGAAAAATTTGAGGAAAAAAATTAGAGAAGGATGTGGACGATGCACTGCCCCCATCTAAAATGGCAACAACAAATGATCGAGAAACCGGTGACATAATCAAAACTTGAAACCCAAAAAACTCATGGAGCACATGATGAAAGTGAAAAAATGGAAGAAGAAAACCGAAGCAATTAAAACCAAAGCAAATGATGGAAGCATCTCAACAGTCGATACGAGAAGCCCCATCGTCACACGCCTGAAATCGCCCAAGAATCGCTGTAAAACCGTAGCAGAGCTCCCATCCCATCTTTTTTCCCTTAAGAGTAGTATATATATATATATATATATATATTGGTGAAAGGAGCTTTATTCGGCCCCTTGCATGTTGATCCAAAGAAAGCAATTACAATAAATGGAGAGAGTCCCGTATCTAATCCAAAATAACTCACA